>JBAMHW010000017.1:11707776-11726293 GCA_037177495.1 Rhadinocentrus ornatus
TAAGATAAGATAAGATAAGATAAGATAAGATAAGATAAGATAAGATAAGATAAGATAAGATAAGATAAGATAAGATCAGATCAGATCAGATCAGATCAGATAAGATAAGATAAGATAAGATAAGATAAGATAAGATAAAATAAGAAGGCTTTATTGTTCCCTAAATGGGGAAATTTACATTCCCCAGCAGCAAGAATGTAGAGGACAGAGGACAGGACACACACAAAGAATAAGGCACGAGAGAGGGGGGTCAGCAATAACAACAATATTAGCAACAATAGTTACTATATATACATATTGATGTAATACAGTCTGATGTCTGTAGGAAGGAAAGATCTGCTGTAGCTCTTCCTTTCTACACTGGAGGTGCAGCAACCTTGCGCTGATGGAGCTAGTCAGAGCCGCTAACATAGGTTATGTTACATGAAGAAAAATTAGGATGGATCAAAACATAAAATCAGAGAATTGTTTAAACAAAAAGGTGAAAAAGAGCAACAGATTTGTTAGAAGTTACACCAAAGTTACTTTGCTGATCTTACTCTGCACAATCATAAAGCGAGCTGCATGATTAGAATGGGTTGTGTGCAAATTTGCAGTGTCTCAATCTGTCACTGTGGTAAAGAAGAAATATTTATTTTAGGTTGTGACCAACCTCAATCTTCCTATTTGAAGAAGTATTTGTTTAAAGTGCAAAACACAGCATTTGGTGCATTGTTCAGGACTTATTAGCATACCAAAAGTGAATCCCATGGGCAGAGAAGGAAAATGCCAATGCCAATTACTTAGAGAAATGTAACTGTAATTAATGCTAATGCTGCTGCTTATACATCTGAGCATATGCACATGTAGGCACAATACATAATAGATGCATTATACACGTGCCAATGTTTATAGGAGCTTGCTGTGATCCAAAAGGTTACTGATAAATCCTCTGTATTAACTGTCACTGGATCAATAAGAATATTGACCTAGATGCAGATTTGGATCCTCAGGAAGAGAACACACTTGTGATGTCTTGGAAATCCATAATGCAAGAAACAAAATTATTATCAATGTTGAAATTAAGCACATGCAGCTGGTGTTGAAAAACTCTGACACAGTTTTCTATCTATATGTCGGAGTTTCAGTTACACACATTGAGTTCCAACCATAAACTATAAAATACATGCTGTAACACCTTTGACGTTATTATAAGACTTTGATTTTGAAGACATAGGTGACACATTCTGGACAAGAAAACAGGTGGACAATTATGCTTAATACATTATTGGTGTTTTGTGAGAAATGTTTACATCATTATGTCTTTTTGAAGCGGAACCTATAGAAGTCCTTGGAGACCAAAGTTTTATTCAAGCCTTCATTTATTAGTGATCCTCACTGGTGTTGTATTTAAAATCACTTATGCTGCAGCTTTACCTTTAAGACCCTGTAGTGTTGTCTCCAGGATGTTTGAATTATATGTACCACTCAAGTTTTTCATTCTTCTGCTTTGTATTCTATTTTGTCAAATAATATTACCTAAAATAATTTTTATACAGTGAATTATAAAAGCTGTGCAACTGACAGTACTGAGGTGTAAGTAATATAACAATACTCAAGGGAGTTTAAATTGTATCTAAAACCCCACAGTTTTTATTAATTTCCTAACCTCCTTTCTTCACTTACTGCTGTTTTTAACAGAAAATTACTCGATGGGTTGCTTGAAAAGCTTCATATTTCTCACTTTTATTGCTTTATTGTGTTCCACAGTTGAACTATAGAGCCACCAAAGCCTTCTGCTCCAGACAGAGAGGTACCTTATGATTAATACTGTAATAACCAGTCCCTAACCTCTCACCCTGCTATATTTTACATCATGCTAGGCAGTTAAGAATGGATTTAAAGGCTTGGCTTATCTTATCAAACTTTAGAAATAGAACAAAATATAATCAGTTTATCAGTAAATGGTAAACCATACCTATATTCATAGATGTAGTTTGTTGAATCTGTCACACCTTGTGTTCTTCAGCTTGCCTAGAATTATATGTCATAAAGAGGCTTCATAATAATCAAGCTTGGCCGTCCATTTCAGGACAGCTTACAAAAGATTATAGTCTGAAGACATTTTCTTCCTATTCTAGTTTGGAAGAGGGGTTTGCAAGGTTTTGTGAGATTTGCAAGTATAAACTTTTTTATTTTTAAACTTGTCCTGTCCAGCATCATTACAGCAGAATGAGTGTCTGGCTTCTATATTGTGCCAAACAAATTTCTGTTGCTCAGGGAGGAGGGGTTATGAAATTGCAAAACCAATACTGGCCCGGAGACTAGAGAGACAATAATGCATGTAGAGTTAACTATTCCTTATTATTGATGGAATAATAAATCACTGGAATGGCAACTATTCTCTCCTGATCAGGAGCAGTTTGTACTACAAATGTAACTACTGTATCCACAATTGTTTGAGCGTGGTCCATTTTGCCACACATACAGTGCAACCAAATGGACACACTCACACAAACATACACGATTAACAGTGTCCACTGTTTCAGAAGTCACCCAAACTAGCAATCTATCTAAACTTATCCAAATTTTTGTTTTGGATCCCAACCTAGTGTTTTTGGATTTAAAATCTTTTTAACAGTCCCTAGGTCTGGCCAGTCAGTATTGATGTCTACAGAAAAACAACAAAAATGACTCAATTACAGGCTATAAATGTAATGAGAGTAACAATGACATCCCATTCAACACCTGGACCCAAATCCAGCAGACCAAATCATCCCCCACCCCTGGCAGCACCCAGGAAACAGGGTTGTGAGAAGACCCCCCCTTCACCTTTCACGCGGTTGAATATCACAGTCGACCGGTTGGATGATGTGTGTTTGTTAAGCAGTTAAAACCCCTCCCTCCAGGCAGACCACCCAAAGCACCCCATCCACCATATACCACACAGCTCACCCCTCACAGCCTTGCTAGTATGTTTGTACAGTGTCATTGTTTCTGCAAATATAATCTAGCTTTTATATGTCTTGTCAGAAGATAAGCACTTCTGCAAAATAACACTTTCAAACTCTTTCTTTAAACAATTCATCAAAGAACTTAAAAAAAAAAAAAATAGGTCAGTAATGCAAATTTGTAATAAATTCTTGTGGGTTTTTCTTTAATCTTCAGCTGTCTGCATTCCACAGTCATAAATTCATGTAACTAGAAGCCTCTGACTTTGGCTAGATGTTGGTTAATTTTAAAATGTAAAATACATGCATCTTAAGCATTTTGCGAATATAGCATGCTTTTGATGAGGCCACTATCCAAACCCTGCCTAAGGTTGAGTCCTGTTGAAAAACTTCTAAATAAGCAACCCCAGTAACAGGGTACACATGCAGAGAATGTGGAACCAATGAATACTGAACCAACACAGACAGAACTTCAAACTCAGTGTTTAAAATGTACTCTCAGTAGCAGCGTGAGATGAGGAAAAAAGAGGCATAAGGCCAGTGCTCTACTTGCAATGGAGGATTGCCTGAACAAGAACCAGTGACTTTCAAGGCGGCAGACAGTCAAGATAAAGTCTGAAGTTTGAATGTCATGACATGATACACACAACTGGCCAGAAAAACTTGCCGTGCTCCATGAATGCCAGTATAATGTCAGCATAAATGGACCAGCTGCATTTAGATGAAACCTGCACGAGTGTTTATGTGAATGGATAAATAAGGGACACATTGTAAAGTGCTTTGTAGAGCTTAGAAAAGGGCAAAAAGGTGTATAATATTAGTGTGGGCCATTTACCATTTGAGCTGCCTCTGCACAACAAAAACTAATAATGTCAGGCTTCATAGCTAATTAAATGAGTATGCACATGGCTCAGCAGTGGAGTTGGCCCAGAGGGGAAATGGAAGTTACATAACAGGAGCCAAACACTAGCTACAGATTGACACACAGTAGTTAGTGTTTAATAAAATATTATTCCATTCAATTCCATTAGTGTGATACTATTATTCATACTTAGGCAGATAATTTTGTCATCCTTACAGAAACAGTGACCCTGTAACATGGGTCCTTAATTTATCATCAAACATTAAGATGAATAACTGTATGATAAAACTACTGCAGACACACCTTAGGAATTAACCTCCCCTGTCACTCTTCTAATGTTTACTTACTTTGCATAATCCCCTGCATACTGAGTTATAATTGAATTTGAGCTGGGGAGTAAGTTGCCTGGCCTGTGTTAACATGCAGAGGGCATGATAAGCAAAGTACCAAAGCAGCTTTTCCAAAGCTTGTTCAGATGTTTCTCAAGGGAACATTGTGCAATGGCATGGTTACAAGTCAAGTTGTTTGTATCGAGTGAATGATTCAGACACACAACACTTCGCCACACGATGCATCGCAATTAATGTTATTGATTGATCTATTTAACCTTCCCCTTGTAGATGCATTCCCCAGATGCTTCCCAGGAGATAAGGCATTATCCTGGTGGTACACCGAGCCCAAACAAAATGAATCAATGATATATCTGAGTGGCCAACTGTATATATCATTATAACATACTCTCTGTCTCTTACACATGCACATGCAAACAGGCAAGATGTAATTACCTAAATCTAATGATGCATGGCAGAATAATTTACTTAGGTGCATGCACTGTGAGTTTAAGAAATGGAAAGCAGCTGGGAAAATATGTTTTCATTGATTTATTATTTAGGTACAAACAATTTACATTAGTATTAAACTGTATTCCCTTTCATGGTTGACAATTTCAGTCTAAAATAAATATAAATCTCATTTCTTAGCATGACCTCTACGTTTCATTCACAATGCATATTAGTATTTTTTAGGGAATAGCATATCATTCTAAAGGACAGGCTGGTGCTTAAGTAGCAAGCAAGTAAAGGGGTGTCAAAGCGATGTCAAGATAGAAGCACATTGAAGGGCAACAGCTAATAGCAGGCAAGCATCTATTTTAATTACATGCTTCGTTTAGGATGGGTCAGCTCTAACTAGGAATGGAAGCACGATGCAGTGATAGCTGAAAGTACAAATGAGAATCATCTGAAGTTTATGTAATACTATCTAATGAAAAGTCTTGTTCTGTAATGTGTGTGTGTTTGTGGTTCTGATGATATTTCAGTATATCAAACAATTAAATAAATTGCTTTCCTAATTTTTTAAAATAATAAAAGATTTTAAAGGTAAACCTTCATTGTGGCATGTGCAAAAGCTCACTTCCAAATTTACATTAATTTGTTAGGCTTTATGTGCAAATTAATACTTGCCAGCAGGTCCAGAGCTAATAAATTCTCTGACTTTTTAAAACTTGTGTTGACACTCAACACAGCTACTCTACAGACAACCGACTGAGGATCTAAAAATTAGGCTAATTAATATCTAGATAAAAAGATTTCAAAGTTCTCCCTTTATATACAATTTCAACTTTTAAACGTGTTGTTGAGAAGTGGCAAACTGGAAGAGACTATGGCTAATTTCAGATAACTTAAGTTTACATTGATATCTGTCAATGTAAACATGTCAGTGTGTTGATATGGAGAACACAATTTGGTCGGATGTCCAAACATTTGCATAAACCACAGCCCATGTTTAATTTTGTCTCTGTTCTTTAAATTTAATTAGATAAATATTAAGTTATGCTCTTGTCTTTACCCGACCAAGTTAATGCACATTATTATGTGAAACACTTCTTAAGACAGAATAATTCTAAATTAAACTTCATCATTAAATACAAGTTACCCAGATGTGTTTACATGCAGTTGAATGTGAAAAACTTTAACTTTCATATAATTCTTTTGGATCTTGTTTCATCCCACACTACCTTTCCCTTTTAGCTCTTTTCCCACTTTTCTCTTTTATTCTGCATCTTTTAGAAAAAAATAGTCACTGATGTGCTGTCACAGTAGTTCAGATTTAGCACTACCCTCCTCCCTTATCTCAGTGCTTCCAATTTGTCGTTTACCATCATTTAGTCTCTCTTCTCTTTTCTGAAAGAGCAGTACTGAATGCTGTGCTGACAGATAAACCAGTGTCTTAGTACAGAATAGCAAAATAGCAGAGAGGGAGTTCTTACTGGTGCCCTCCCCATACTTACCTTCTGGTATCATCCAGAAGAACCAGTAATTGCAAAATCTTTACAAATATCACCATTAAATGTAGCAGTGGCAACTCACAAACAGATCATTATCGTTACCAACTTTTTAAGCTTCATACTCCTTCAGCATTAGACTTTAATGTAGCTGAGTACCCTTGATTGTTACCCCCTTAAACGTATATGCCTTGCCAATGTGTGTATTTGTGTATGTATGCAAGCATAAGCAGTGTTTCTATTTGTGCTTTAGCTGCCTTCAAAAGATGAGGCCTAAAGCACTAATTAGTCTCTATGATTCCAGCTCAATCCCCTTCTGCTGCCATTACATGCACATTTCCAGACATAGCCACAGCCTCTATATTTAGAGGAGGGAGATCAGTGTCTCTGCCAAAACTCAGTACCACAATTAGTCTGGGATGTGCATTAGTGGTATCATCTTCAACATTTGCTGGCAATTTGAAGCTATAACCATCATACATTTTTAATAATATGCACTATTTTTTGTAAGGTGCACACAAATCCCAGGACTGTAAAATCACAGCCGCCCACACTGACCTACTTTTTTCCTCCCTGTAGTTGAGGTTAAATTAAGAAAATTCATTAGTAGATCAATTAATCCATTAATAAAATGACAAAATTTGCACCTCAAATGTTGTGGTATTTTCCTTTTTACTTACTAATCCTTTTTCTCTTGGGGTGGACATTCTATGTATAGTGAGTACTGACTTGCTTCATGGCTACAGTATCGTTACTTTAAACTTTAAATTAGTCATTGAAAACAGAGCTCTGGTTTACACCCCACACTCATTAATCTCACTAAGCCTGTGTACTTGGCAAATTCATTTTCAACTACAAACACAGCTTTAAGACGAAGGCAGTAATCTCTGTGGAATGTCAGTGACATTTAAAAGTAAAAATATATTAATAAATTTCCATCTTTAAACTCAGGTCTTTCCAGTTATCTGCAAAACGAGTACACTGGACCATTTACTTGAGGATGGAGCTTCCCTGAAGAAAATATTCCCCTATTTCCACCATATTGATACTGTAAATGTTGATAGTAATCTCTAGATTAAAATGAAATACAATTTCTGTGCTAGAAACATTGTGGCCCACTAAGTACTGAAGAGCACATTTGGTTTGCTTGCTTATAGAGCCCAGATTCCTAGATGCACTTACAGCCCGTGCTTTTGCAGATTATTTTGCAAGCTCAATCAGCTAAAGGCTTAAAGTATGAAATGTAATGGTCTTTGATAATAATAGGAGGTTTTCTGCCATGGCAAAGATAGAAAAAAAAACAACACCACTGAAAATTATTGTGTCAATTTAAAAAAGGTCATCAACTAACTTCTCTGACAACATGCAGTCGCTTGCACTAGCATATTTCTGTATATGAAGCATGTGTTTATTTGCCCTGCAGTAAAATGATCAATAAGGCTATTAACGTTTTAAATTGTTCAGTCTCAACTCTGAAAACATAAAAAGAAATGTGAACATGCATCAACAAATATTCATAGAAACCTGTGTCAAGATGATTAAATGTCTAGCAATGTTTCCAAATGGGTCTTTAATCATTTAACATTGCACTATCATTAGTATAGAGTAGCAGAGAATTTATATACAAGTCATGTCCTGACTGTCAGATGGATCTCTGTGTCGTTCGATGATGAAGGACTAGTGACTCTGTTCTATGGCCAAGTATCAGTATTTGGTAATTTCCTGTCTAACACTTATTTAGTTTCTTCTCCTGCCATGTAAACACCAGCCAATCATTGCCGGTGCATATGTCCAGTGTCACGTTCAGGATATCTCACACAAGCACATAATCATACACTGTTTTTTATATTGCTCATCCCCTATGGAATTATTTTCATTTTGCTAAATTTATGTCTTGGCTATAAAGCATTTCTGTTGACTGCCTGTTACACCTGGCTGTAACTGCTGCAGTCCTTAATACATGGGCACATTGCTCTATTAATTACTGAATACAGATTTGAACAAAACAGCAGCATACAGTGGTCACATTTTTTTTGCCTATATGACTAGTTTTGTTAGAAAAGGTCAACTGATCTCCACAAGGTACAAAGGCAAGTCAGGAGGCCCTCCAGCCTTGCTTAAACATCTTTGATCCTCTCGACCTGGTTAACCTCTGCAAAGCCCCAGCCTGTGCTGCTTAGCTGCTGAGCCGTAATCCTCATCCAGATTCTCTGCTGCCTGTGTCCCATTTCTTGACCACATACCTAAAAAAAAAAAAAAAATTTAAAAAGATCCTTCTTTTGAACTAACCCTCTCCAGACTTTTCTGTTAAGCAGTCAGGAACTCAGAGGGATCTTAACATGGTGATGCAAATTTCCAAAGCTTTAGAAATGACTGTTTTTGCATATGAACATCTAAGCTAAGTTGATGCATTTTAAACACAAATATAAAGTGAGCTTATGAAGTTAGAATAGAACTTTGTGGCTGCAATGCATGTATGTTATTAAAATAATAATGTAAAATTTCATGAAACATTTTGGTAAATCTTTTCAGCCCCCAAACAAGATCTGAAAGACTCTTAATGTCCTCAAAATAGCTCACATATACTTGCCAAAGGAGGTGTTATTTAGTATTGACTATGCAGCTTGCTCAGGATTTTAAGAATATTTCACATTAAGCATTAACATGACTGTTGCGATCCACTTTAGGGGTATGAGAGGGCGTAACAAAAAAGTAAGAGGTGGGCTGATGTTTAAGTTAAACCAGTTTTTACTGTTGTGAGCAAAAATGAAGACGAATCAAACAGGTAGCAAACACAAACCAGTGTTGGGGTTTTCGAAACTGCTGAAAGAAACACAAAATGTTATCACTAAAGCCTAACTCAAATCGCCGGAAAAACAAAACCAAGATGACTCAAACAAAAAGGTGAACATAAACCGGCATACTTATCTAGATAACAAAATGTGCAGCAGTTCCAATAGACTAAGTAACATCCATGCACAAACACTAAACCAGCCCAACACAAACTACTCTTAGAAATATAAAAGGTAACACAAAACGGATAGTAGGGCAGAACACAAACAAACTCAAAGCAGCCAAAAGAGCTGTATGCTATCAAAGGAAGACAAAACCAAACCGAGATTACTAATTATCCTTAAACTGAAAACACAAACAGTCAAGTTTAACCCCGCTAAAAACTCTTATTATTCTACGAGCCAAAAGCCACCACAAAGCACAGCAAACATACAATCTAAAGCCACCACAATTCTGCCAAGCTGAGGGGGAAACCGCCTGTGCTAAAAAGCTTCTCCCTCCAGAATGAATACATTTGCAGTCTTTTATTTCCTGGTTGCGGGCAGGGTAATGAGCCAATCAGAGGCGAGGAGACTAGGGTGCGTCTGGTCTAGCCACTGCGAACAGACACCAGGGACTGGCATTTGCATGCAGAACGAGCCTCAGGTATTAGCAATGAGCGGCTTCTGTAACAATGACAAAAATTATGGTGTCTTTGTACAATACTGTAAGCTGTGTAATGTAATGTTTATTTATTAGTGCTGGGAACGTTAATGCATAATTATCATGTTAAAGCATTAATTAATTATTGCTTAAAATGAATTACTTTATCGTGTGTTCTTTCTCACCGGCTCTGACCACACGCAGAGGTTTGCAGTCCAATGCTTGCGTCTCAGAGCCAGAGGAGGTTCTCCAAGGCCTCTACCTCCATGTCTTGTCCTGCTGCAGTGGTGCATCTGATCTGAGATTCTTGACTTTCTGTGGATACTACACACGTCTATAGATACATTGCAGACCTGACATTACAACAGTAAAATTGGATGTTAACCCATTAACCCCTGGAAGTGGAGGGTGCAGGGCTCAAGAAATCTGGATAATGAACCACTAAGGTGCATCAATGGTATTGTGCATTTTGTTATATTTATCTCACCTCACAATCTATAAGCTGTTAGATTCTAATCCTGCATTTTATCTGTTCACCTGATGGCTGATATTCATTAGATATTGTTCCTTCTGTGTTTAGAAGGAAGCAGCTTTAAATTCATCCTGCTGACTTTTTACCTTCTAGTTGGTAAGTCCTGAAATTATCCTCCTTTGTCATAAGTATGTGATTTTATCACATTTAATGATTAAAATGAGATTTACAACAAATATTTTAATTGTTACTATGTAAACAGGAATCTCTTATTAAAAGCTTTTTATTTTCTTTAGTGTTTTTAAACCAAAAGTTACTTAGTTAGTTAAACATTTTCTTGATATAGCAAGACTTTTAAAGGACAAGGACATTTTACGTGTCACAATATCATTGTGATTTTATCAAATTTAATGGTTAAAATAAGATTCACAAGAAATATTTTAACTGTTACTATGTAAACAGTAATCTCATATTAAAAGCTTAATCATAATCGCAAAAATTTTATGCAATTATTGGAAAAAAAAATTCATTGTTGCCCAGAACTATTATTTACACAGTTTCATTGCTAATTTCTGGTTGTTTTTCCTTATTCCCCCATGTGCTAAGGTGCCATGTATATAATTAAATTAAACCAGGAAAGTTTGCTGCACATTTATTTTATTTGACATTAAATAAATGTGGTTTTGTGGTATTCTGTTAACAAATTGATATGTAGAGGATTGGGACTTGTCAGAGCCTGACACCTGTTTACCATCTGGAAGAGGGACATATTTTCAACTGAGGTAAGCTTTAATTGAATCCCTGTCAGATATTGTGATGGTGCCAATAGCATGGTGCATGCCTTGTCTTCCAGTAGATTTTTTCCTGTATTGTAATTGTGAATGACAGTTAAAGTCCAAAATTAGAAGCATATGAAAGCAGTGATCCTATGCTCTGGCTAATATTGTAGATGAAACAGAGATGAGCGTGAGCACTGAACATGCAGCACAGTGAGGTGCAAAGTGCACATCAAAACGCTGTGGTGTAAATTGTCAATAAAATTGTACAAGAACATGAGGTCATTAAATGCTAAACTGTTTAATGCTGCTACTGCCTCGATCACAAATCTGCCAGACAATGTTTCTGTGCTTCCAATGATTTGTCAAAACTAGAATAATTATAAAAGGAATCAGACCTTTCATTGAATAAATAGGACTTTAAGCATTCTTGAAATGTTCTTGTGTCCTTCCTCAGGTCTGTGTCTCAACACAGTCTTGCCTTGCAGGTCTATAGATATTCTCATGTATGCCATCAGCTTTGTGTCTTTATGTGGACAAGTTAGCGACTAAATGATTAATTCAGATATACAGAGGTGGACTCAGTCTATAGTTGCTGTAGAATCTAAAGGGCCACTGATAAAATAGGATGAACCAGGAATCAGTTCAGAGGGCCATAGCAAAGAATCTGGATGTTTAATGACCTAAATAGGATATTTCCATGTTTTTATTCTAAACAATCTCACAAAACACTCCTCAAAACACTCTTTTGTTTTGTTATAGAGAAATGTCATCAATTTTAAGATGATTCTGAACTGTAGTAAAATGTATAAAGCTATTAAAAGTCTGAAAATATGAGCTTGAGTTAATTTTATATTCACATCTATGAAGAAAAACAATTAAACTCAAGCAAAAGTTATTTGTTTGGGTTAACAACATCCTCAGCGGTCTTTAATTCAGAATTAATGCTTCCAGTCGAGCTCATCTGTGCAACAGGTGATTATTGTTAATAAGAAAACAATTGTAAACCACTTTTATATGGTTTTCACTTGTTTTGGTTGTACCTGGTTACATACTAAGGCAAAGAGAATGTTTTTTTTTCTTTATTACATCTTTTGAAGTGTGTGTGCTGAATGTCAACAAATTCATCGTTCGCAATTTGTCCCTTTTTTTGCATCATCTGCATGCAATGGAAACATAAAATGCATCATCCATCCATTTTGTAGACCGGCTTAAGTACACCTAGGACAGGTCACCAGGTAATTGCAGACATCCCAACTAACCATTTGCAATTGAGGATTCTGGCAGTGATCCAAATTTATTTATTATCTGTTATTTATTATTATAACTTACTTATTAAGTGACTACACTACCATTTAAATGTTGATCAAACGTGATTATATCCCATTCTAATCCAATCTTAAGGGGACTAAAACATTGTCTAGCGGCAGTGCACTCAATTATGAATGGGGCTCAGGGAATATTTCATGCTAAAGCAGCTAATCTGAGAAAATGTTAGGAAAAAAGTGCACTAAAATGTTACCTTATTATTAGGTGAAATCTGCAGAAGCTGTAAAGCTGGAGGGGATCAGCCTGCTATTATTTGCACCAGAGTGTAAGTGCAGAGTGTACCCTGGACTGCCTGAGTAATCACAGTCCTAATGGATGACTGATCTGAGAAAGTGCAGGCGCTATTCTGAAATGATGGAGGGTTGTCTCGAGACTGTCTCACACAAACACACACGTCTGTTTTATATAGTCTGTGGGGACTCTCCATTGGAACAACACATTCCCAACCCTGTACCTCAACCCTAACCCCCACAACTAAAAACTACCATTAACCCCTAAAATCCAAACCACAAGAAGGTTAATTTTGATTCCCATGTTCCCTTCCACACACATACAAACACATACTCTTCTCAGGCTGTGCAACTTTGGTTCTTAGATGCAGTCTTTCATAATCAGGTTTAAGTTTTGCAGAGTATGTGGTGAGGGGACGAATTTTACACTGTTCCAGTTGATTTTAGTTGGAGAACTGCTCACTAGCTCAAAGCTAGTGATATACACTGCATCAAGACTCAGATTCTGCTCAGTGGTTTGCTAGTGCTTGTTGTTGACGATGCTTGTGTTTGCTAATTTAATACGACAGAAACATAGCTTCGAGCAAGAATAAAAAGTGATATTAGATGTGGCAGTTTAAAATAATCCAACCTGATGAGCAAACCTGATGCACCATGTTGCACCTATTACATGATATGACAATGTGAAGAGTGCCAGCACCCTGGGAGAGTACAGCAGAGATGTTATTCCAGAAGCAAGGCTATCATGGCAGTTCACCACTGCATCTGTTTGGTTGTAATATAAATAAACAATTTCCTATTCTGGGCACTGCTCTCCTAGGTGCACGGTAGCTTGGTAAACAAATGTGTTAGCCTAACTTCCACTAAAGTAATTCATTTTTAGATGCAGGATATCAGCCTGTAGTGTTTCTTCTCATCCAGAACAAGAATTTCAGTTACCACTTAGGTGAAGCATCCTGCTTTTTAAACACTTGAAGGAAACAAAGGTACCTTACTGATCATAAAGAAAAACCCCAAACACCCAAAATTGTCTCCCCCCTCTCTCTCTTTTTTTCCAAATAAATATAAATTGTGTTCATTTTCTTTCATTGCCAGAAGCTTTTTAAATTTACTTAACAGCTACCACCCACTCCAGAGTTAAGTCTAGTTATTTAATTCACCATTAACCAAAAAGCAATTGTGTTATTTTTACAGGAGTCTCTGTAATTTAATAACTAAAAGTTGCTGTGTGTTACTGCAATGATGTGACTTTAATGATGACAAATTCTTTGCGTTAACAGTGTTATGCAAAAAAGCTCGCCTAAATTTGCTGAATCAATATTTAATTAGGTTATTTACTTTATCATTCTATACAGACAGAGCTATTTTATTATCAGTTGGAAATTGTGGTGATCTAATTTTAGCTGTCAGGTTCAGAACAATGACTCACACCACATTGCTTGTAGAGACAGAAAAGCCATCTGTGTGCTTCTGTACTGTCTGGTCCAGTTACATTATTTGCAAGTTTCCAGTTGTTAACCGAAGAAGCAGATGTCTTATACTTTCAAGATATCTGTCAGCTTGTTGAAAATTAACATGTGGTGACATTTGAGGGTATCGCTTGTTTCGTAGCAACTCCCAACCAATTTACCTTGTGCTAATTGTTATCAACTTCCTCTACTTCCTAGCAACTAACTATTGTTTCCCTTTCAGTCAGTCCATTTTAGTTTTCTAAGGTTTCTTACTTCTTTGCAGTTTCTTCTCTCCTGCCTATTTAAGATATTTCTGTTCAAATATGTTTTGGTATGTGCTTTGAAGGGCCACCTGTAGCTTCTGTGACAACTTGCAACAGCTTAAGAGATTCTCTGTGCCCTAAAGTGTCCTTGTTCTTGTAAACAGTGTTTTGTTAACATTGTTACAGTGGCTGAGCTTAGTGTTTGTTTCTTTCTAATACAAGACAAAAGCTCTGTTGGTGCAAAGATAATAACTACTCTGATATAATGTGCTTATACTGTATGTCCTGTGCCTTGTGGGAAGACTAATAACCATTTGAGAGAAAACAGAGCTTGGTGAACATGCATATGAGTGTGTTTTTGTGCATGCGTGTCTGTGTGGGTTGGAAAAAAACACTTTAATGTATATTGCAGTAATGCAAGTATAGAGAAGCTGGGGCCTGTATTGATTGTAAACAACGCTCAGGTACTATCGGCAATCTTTGTAATGAAGAAAAACCCTTCATGAGACTTCATCTCCATCTGAAAGTAATAAGTCATTTTAGATCCAAAGTGCTTGGCTACGCTGCACTTACATAGAGGTCAAATCTGGTCAGTACAACAATGCCTGCCATAATCTGCAACACTAAGAATCTGTGGCCCTGCACCCTGTGTAGTCATCGGTGGCAGGCAGAGACAGACACAAAGGGATGGATCACACAATTAAGTCTGCTTAGAGATTAAACAGCAACCACCTCATCCCATTATCCATTTTACCCAGTAACCATGGAGACAGGTTTAGATTTATTGTCTATAAAGATGATTAATGTTTCCATATATACACAGGCCATCTCTTCATGCCACCAGGAGATAATAGACCAAAAAATAGATGAGAAAACTTAAATGGTGAATGTGATAGATGAGAAATAGATGAGAAAAGTTAAATATAGTTTTGCAAACTCATGACAATATTTCAAGCTTGTTCTTTAAATAGAAGAGCTACTATTTAAGAGTAAAAGAAAAAAGTAGATCAACATTACTGTTTATCCTGAAATGCTCTTTTACTGCTCAGAATCACTTTGGAACCAAAGGATCAAGTATCACATAAACAACAACATTTACGTTTCATTTACAGTAACAAATCCACATAATTATTTTTCTGCTTATCATAGATATCCAACCTGCAGTTTAACCACAAAGGAAACATCAGTTGCTATTGTTAAACAACAGCTTGCATCCTGGACCATCTATGTAAAAATCAACTGAGAGAGCTTTAAAAATGAGTTTCATTCATTGTTCCACTGAAACATGTCAAACATATATACACAAAATTTATTCAACTAGGTTACAATTCCAATCAGATCTGTACTGTTTACATGGTCCCTAAAAAAGTTTTTTTTATCACAATGTGCAGTCACATGCATCACATGTTCAAACGGAATAAATCATTTTACTGCTGTCCGACTTTTACAGCAGTAGAGGAAATGGTGATTTTTGCGTTTCTGTAATAATTGCTATCTTACCGATATCAGTTTGTCCCCCCTTATTAGTTTTAAAGTCTTTTAAAATCTCATGCTGTACTTTTTTTTTTAACCACATACTGATCAGTTCTGTTCTGCCTACCACTAGATGTTACTATTTATTTATTTTTTAATTTTTTAAATTTAAGGTTATTTAGTAAAGCAGACATAACAAGTGTGAGATTATGATGTTTTGTTGTATGGCAGACACAACGAGCATGTGCAGTAAGGATTATCTCTACCCGCCATTCGGAATACGGTTGTTTGTGCACACCAGTCAGAACAGCATAACCTATACCTTTCAACATGAAAAAATTTGTGTGATTGGATCCGTATATCCTGGTATACGTACATGAAGCATTTTCATTCCAATTAGGGTTTTAACCCGACCACTTGTGTCTATGTTAACATGGTTACTTTTGCCCCTGTACAGCTGCATGTACTGACATTCAATACATCTAGAGTGGTGGATGAAGGACTCAAGAACTAGCAATCTTCTTCTAATTTTGAGAGTTATGAATAGACATTGATACATACTTGTTTCTTCCTGTTCAGTTGCAGGTGCTGGAGCTTATCGCAGTTGTAATAGGATGGAATTGGGGTACACATTGGACAGGTTGCAGAATCAAATGAGATGAACAATCATATACACCACACACTTGCATCTACAGTTAATGTAGAATTACAAGTTAATCTAACATGCATGTTTTTGGACTGTAGGAGGAAGCTGAGGTACCCAGAAAACACATCTAAGCACAGAAAAAAACCTGCAAACACCACACAAAAGACTCCAGCTGAGATTTGAAACAAGCCTTTTTTCTGCGAGGTGACACATCGCCTCAACTCTTTGCTACCAATGCATGGGGCAATGATATAAAAATGAAAATACAGTAATGGCATTTGAAATGTAGAATTATTATTCAGAAAATAAATTGCAAGCAGAAAATGCATTGGCTGGAATATAAACAAAAAGATAATTTGCCATCTAAATGCCATTGTTTGTTTTTAATGTAAATGACTTTTATTACTTCAGATATTTACCATTCTATTGTAAGCTGCTGTGAGGGAAATTGCATACTGTTATAGTCTGTGCTTTCCTATAACAAAGAGAAAGAAGATGGAAGTCAAACTGTGGCAGGCATAATTCACATTTACACTTCAGTGATTCTACTTTAGTGAAATCAATGAAGCATGAAGCAATGCTTAATCAGTGACTTACAGTAGAAATGGGATAGATGTAACACTAGTTGCCTTTGGGAAAGCAGTTGTATGGACACAGATCCAGTGTATTAGCTATAGCTTATTGATATACACGACTTACATCAGTACATCAGACTCCACTGATCAGTCTCCTAACAATGCAATGCTCTGTTGTGAAACATTGGCTTTTAACATTCATGCAGATGGTACATTGACATGCACCCAAAATCTTCAACAGCTGGTAAACTTAGTGAAAAGTTGTATTTTATGCAGTATCATAATTTTTTTTCCCCCAACTGTGATCAAAAAGCTGTTTGTTCTTTACTGTTAAGTGGCACAACGCATTTTTGACAGATTTCTGCACATTTGGCATCCACCATGCATCCTGTTTCTTTGAGCTCTCTATAGCTAGTAAAAGCCAGTACAAACTTAATTGACTCTACTCTCGTCTCTCACCACTTTCTTTTTTCTATTTTTCCTTTAAAGTCCTTTTGGGTTTCTTTGCTGAATTGAGCAAAGTGGCACAATGACGGCCCCAGGAATGTGCATACATGTACATCATTAACATTTGTGTGTATTAACACAAGTCAGTTTTAAGGTCAGAAACTTATTTTATATTGATTTAATATAGTAACTAGTGCCTGAAATTACAGAAAAAAATGTAGTCAGTGTTGAAAAGAAGTAAGCATTAAGTAAAAATAGAATAGAAAACAAAACAAAACACGCAGATGTTATGATTCTAAACCCTGCAGTCTATTACCCCCTTTCCAACCTATTTATGTAGATTTGTTCATATTAAATTCCACCACAGGGTTATCATATCATTCTCTTTGATATTAGATATCTCGATGCTAAAAACTTGTGTGTATGCTGAAGACTCTGCTGGCTTTGACAAAAGAGCATTATTTGATGCCCTGTGATGATAATGGGTATACAGAGTGATGCACCACACCATACTATAAACATTCCCGTGGAACTGCTCAAGGAACAAGACAAAGAAAAATAAAAGGTGTTGATGTTGTTGCCCAGATCTCAGTCTGATTGAGATTAGAGGTCTATTTTGACATTTCTTACTGCATCTCTGTGGACCTACATAGACTTGTTTCCAACATTCAAGCATTAGATAACACAGGAAACCCCAAGGTATCCAAGTTTAATAACAGGATTTTGAATTTTTCTTTTGGTCACATTAGCAGAAACTACACAAAATCAGGTGGCTATAATGTTTGAGGCAGCTATTCAGTAACTTTATGCTGTTTACTGACATCAAAGAGGGTATATTTAAGAAAGCAAAGCGCTACGGAGTACAAATAGGAAATATGTAATAAGTGTTTCTGCAAATTACGCTTAGATTGACTTCATCTGAATATTGCATGTGATATCCATATTATTAACTACGTAAAACGGTAAAGGAAAAAAACAAAAAAGCAATGACGACCACCCATGCTCTGACTCTGCTTCTATACAAAAAGAGTGTAGGATGAAAGCAGTGCAGGCAGAGGTTTTGTGCTGTGAAACCACATCAGACTCTATCAACTCACCCACTGGAACTGGTTATGTGTTCAGTGAGTCAGTACTTCGTCAGGGTGTAAGAAAGTAATGTGGTCTCACTATTTGAGGTGTGGATGATACTTAAATTTGACAGTTTATTTAACCTCCAGGGATCCAGTTTTTATTTCTTCAGATGATAAAAGAGAGCACCACAGAGTGCAGGGCCTTACTATGGCATGGAACCAATGCATAACTGACGAACACTCTTCTATTTGGCTATTTGGCTATATGTATATA
>JBAMHW010000017.1:11744988-11766408 GCA_037177495.1 Rhadinocentrus ornatus
AATGTATTCTTCATATCATTTCATACTTGCACTTTGTAAATAATGTTATTTAAACACTGCTTGAAGCACTTCTGGTTAAGATGCAACCTGTATTTCGCTGCCTTGTACCTGTGACATGCGCAATGACAAAAAAGTTGAATCTGAATATATATATATAATATATGCTGTCTGGAAGGACTTGCTGGTCTTCCTGTTCTCCATGCTAACTCTTCCTCAGGAGCTGTAATTAGCTCATTCTTCATCCTAAACTCTGTTAAAGATGCCTGCAAGCAACCACTAAACTTCTCTTGCAGCAACATTACATGCACATTTCTGTATGTTGCTCTCACTCCGTGAAGGGAAGACTTTCCAAAGCAAATTGTGTTGTGGGCAGTCCTCCAAAAAGCTAACAGTTTCAAAGACCCTGAAGATGATGTTATATGTAGGTAAATGCTGCTTAGTTGATCGTTCATTTAAGGCCATAATGGGAGTAACAACAACAGATTTCACTAAGAGGAAAAAGTATTAAAAAAAAACCAGAAGCATTGGTAAGAAGTACAGACAATAGCTACACTGGAAGATTTTTTCATTTCTAGCACTTAGGTTGATTCCACCAAAGAGAAGATCTTTATGCATTAAGATGTCTTTGCAGCAGAACCGAGCTAAAGATAAACAATATCACTTACAAAAATAAAGTATTCTTCGAAATGATATAAAGTATTTTTATATTATTTATACTTAGTGACAACACAGAGACAAACAAGGCAAGCAACTATGCGCACTCATACTCACTGCTAGGGTTCTTAGCAATTTGGTTATTCATTTAATTCTTAAAATAGTAACTTGGCAATTTTTTAAAACTTGCCTTGCACGGTGCTTTACTATGGATAGTTTAGTATGGATGACTACTGTTCTAAAGGGCCGAACTTCATCTGGCACATTGACTCGTACGATAAACTAAAGCCGTATGGCATTTGTATCAATGGAAATATTGATGGAAATTCAAGGAAAATTATCTGGCTTAATACCTACACAACAAGCAGTGATCCAAGGTTGATCGGAGGACATTAAACAGAAGCAGTGCAATGTTTAGAGGGCTGCCACAGAGTTGTCAGAGGCGGTCATGGAACAGAAAATGTGAGAGGCTTCCAGTGTCTCCTCAACACTCCCCAGATGGCACTCTTGATAGTTACCTGGAAGTAGTCAGCACCGCTAATCAAAGAATTGAATATTGCCGTTTTCTTTGCAGAGAGTGCGTGGTATTCTGGATATCCTTGTTTGCTGATCTCAGAGACAACAGACAATTTGATGGTGGTCTTCTGGACAAAAGCATACTTCAGTTTTGTTGTATGGGGCTCATCCAGGTAAGACGATTGAACATCGCACGGGTATCACACTTTTGTTTATTTTACACATATTGAGAGAAGGAGGAGTAGAAAATGGCGGCCTATAAAAAAAGTCATGTATTGATATATTTGCAGTTGATGTTGATGAGTCTTAAAAGGAGACTGTAAGACAGTGAAGAAAACATCTGATAAAAACAAAAACAACAACTAATGCCAAAGTTTAATCCTCAGCTCCTCAGCTCATCTGTGTACTCTTCCCTACTGTTTGTCTGTATTAACTGTAACAGGATGAGCTGGACGACATTGTGCAAGTTTGGAACACACACAACATCAGGCCATCGAAAAACCAAAACGTCCCCAGCGGCCGGCCAAATGTGATGTGTGCTTTCCCTGATCTCTACAGGACAAGAGACTTCCTTTCACCTGCTGAAAATACACAAGTTCAACTGTGCAAAAATGAACGTGTCTTTCGGCTGACCATCCCATGTGATCCAGATGTATATGAAAAATGCAATATCTTTATGGCTGAGTCCCATCTAATGGCACCAACAGATCCTTACCAGGCTGTGAACTTGTATATGAATCTAAGAGAGGCCATCACTGCAATTCTTTAAGTAAGATGAATTCTGGGGAGACTAAATTGTGCTCAGTTATGGGATAGTTACAGATGCACAAATGCAAAACAATAACTTGATGAATGAATTTTTATACTTGATATTATTTAGACAAAAATGTGAACATGGCACCTCATATATAACTACTAAGATAGATGGAGAGCTTTATGGTAATGCATGTAGCATTGCTGATGGACATGGGAGCCTAAATAAAGTCCATTAAGAGGAAGTTACTGGACAAAACACTGTCAAATTCTGTTAGAAATTTATAGTAAGAACAATAAGTGTAAAGCACATCAATAATTGCTCCACATGTGTGTGCAACAGGCCTTCTAGCAAAACCAGTTTCTGAATTTAATGTAACCTTGATTTGTTTTGTGCATACAACAAAGGACCCTGTGCAATATCGCAAAAATCTTTCCAGCTTGCGCCGGTCTGCATTCTTATATATATTATATAAATTTCTAAATAAACCCAATAAATTGCACACCAATCTCTCTTCTACTTTGAGCCATAAGAAACTGGCATGAAGGCTATCTGAACTCTGCTATTCACCCATTGGACAGTGCAGTGCTTGTCTAGTATCTTTGTTCTAAAATGTATAAAGCTTGGACAGATGATTTTTGGCTGCACTTGACCAGACAGGAGAACAATAATCAATATGTAATTACACTAATGCCTTTTTCACAAGTACTCTACAAGCAGGGGCAAGAAATAAGCAACATCTCAAACCTGTTTAATGTCAGAACCTCTAAATGACAGGAACAAAAGATTAAAAATTGTAGCATGTTTGCTCTTAAACATCATATTTTTAGTTTTATCTGCATTCAGAATTAGCCTATTCTCATCCATCCAGTCAACTGATAGATGTCGTTCAGATTGAAGTGTGTTGCTAAACTTGGTAGTATTGTGTGCTGCAGCTGTATCATCTGCAAATAAGGTAGCACTGCACTGTCAACAACATTGGGCAAGTCATTAGTAAATAATAGGGCTTAATTTTTTAAACTACCAATAAACCTAACATGAAAGCTTTTGGTCTGTCAGACTACCCAGAGAGAACCCACGCATGCATGGAGAGAACATGCAAAATCCATAAAGAAAGATCTCAGATGCGATTTGAACCAGGAAGTGTGAGACGACAGCGCTAATTAACACAGCACTGTGCAGCCTATGATTTTGATTACGTTTACATGTCATACAATAGCACAAAGAGAAAACTTAAGTTAGCTTCACGGGCTGATATATTGTTGCCAGTCACTCTTGAAACTAACTTACCATGGGAGACTTAAAATTTAAATCTAGTAAATAAATCCTGAATTTGGCAACATTTTCTACTGAAGATTAACCATCTATCTGTACAGACGACATCTTTCTCCTACTGACTAAAAATTGGTTGGTGGTTCTTCCTTTTCTTCCAGCCAGAACAACCACAGTTGATTGTAAGACGTGTACAATATTACACATTTTTGACTTTGTGTGCACCATTTGGATGTTCATGCATGCAGCCATGCTTGTCAGTGTGACTGCATTTGTGCGCTTTAAATAGCAAGTGTAAGCATGAAAATCTGATATGAGGTAATGGAATTGAAACCTCTATAATTAGAGAACTTGCAGAAACTTTCTTTTACATCACATTTGTAAAATTGATGTATAGAGCCTTTGGGAAATGAATGAACAGTCAATGTCACTTAAAAATCAACCCTGTTATGATGGCACTTTGTTGTAGCTGTGATGGGATGCACTTTGGTGTGAAGTATGCCAAGACACTTCTGCACTTTTATTAGTTGTCATCCTTAAGTTAACTGTCAGACAGCAAATTCTTAGAGAATTATAAGTTTTTGCAAATGCATATTTAAGCAATTCTACCTCTGTCCTCCTTCCCCAAACCCACACACACACACACTCAACAACCAACCCATTTGTTCTGCAGAGTGGCTTTAAAGTAAAAAATAAAAAAAATAAAAAAAAAAGCATCCAATTTAAGTAACAGGCCATGCCAGTGAAAGCTGAGGATGGAGATAAAAAGAAGAATGGCCTTACAGAATCCATGGGCAATGTCATTTTGGAAGCTACTGAGATTTGTTCTACAATCACTTTCTTTTGAGCCCTGATGATAATAGCATAGTTACTACAAAACCAGAAAAGCTGCCAAGTGTGTGACTCTTTCATGACCTTTAAAGTAAAATATTTCTGCCAGTCTGTTCTATTAAACATTTCTGTTATTGGCATTACTTTAATAATCAGATTGCAATGCCCTTTGACTATCTTACTAAGATCAACTTGGCTGAGGGGGGAAGATCTTTCATGTTCTTTAAAAGACACCAGTCAAGAACAAATCAGAGAGAAATCAGACAGCTTTTTAAACATCTCATGTCTCCTTATAAGTAAAAGAAAATAGCATAAGCCATCCATAGCTGCAGATAACTACCATGTCCCTAACAAATCACTGCAGTGAAGTCAAAGATGTTAAAACTGTGGTATAGGTCACAATCAGTGAACATCCTGTGCTCACGGGACATGTCTGCACTCTGAGACAATTTGTTTATTCTCTTTGGGGCCTGGAGAATGATAGCTGAGCATATGGAGACATTTCTGCTGCTGCTGCTGCTTGTGGTTTCATGGGAATGGCTGTTTACTTAGCCTTGGCATCATTCATTCAGTAAAGCTCCTATAAAATAACTACAGGGTTTTAAAGTTACATAGAAATCATATTTCAAAGAGCTGCTGAAATAGAAAATATGTATAATTCACAGCATATGTAAATAATAGTTCCAGGTGTTTTTAAATCAACAAAAGTGTGACAGATTTTATCCCTGCTATAAAGTCAGCAGGAAAGTTCTTTCAACTTTAAAAAATTTAACTTTACGAAGTTATATTCTTCTAAGTTCAATTCAGGGTTTACTTTACTTTTCTTCTTTTTTAATAATAGTGTACTAACAGTTGTTAAGTATCTCTGCAAAATAATAATTATCTATGTGTCTATTCTTATTGAGTGCAAGCTTTTAGTCTATGTTCATCGCTGTCTAATTCTCCTTCACATGCGCTATATATTTCTAATAGGAGACATGTCTATGCCGTGGGCTAATCAAGCACACACACACACACACACACACACACACTGTCTATGAAGCCATGCTGTTGTAAATCATGCAGAATGAGGTCTGGCATTGTCCTGCTAAAAAGACCGCAGACCTCCTGGAAAAAGACCTTCCCGTGATGGTAGCATATGTCTCTCCAGTATATGCCTCTGTATCAATCCATCACGCATACTATAGATACTGGTACACCCCCTATACCAGGGATCTGCAACCTGCGGCTCCAAAGCTCTCTGAATCAAACACAATATAGATATAATACCAAAGTAATATATTTTTTAACCTATTTTTCTTGTCATTATGTTGGAAACTATGGGCTTTTTTTAACATAATTTTTCACAAATATCTACATCCCATAGAATAAATTCTTTTGTCTTTTCTTTTTTTAAACCTAAAAATATAAATAAAAATGTGGTTCTTGACAACAAATTTCCTATAGTAGATATTCATTAAAAAAATTAATAAGTTGTCTTTTTATTATAAGGTCTTTTTGGGGCTCTAAACAAGTTTAATTTAGTTTGGCTGAGGGAAAAATGGCTCTTTGGATTGTAAAGGTTGCAGACCCCTGCCCTATACCATCACAAACATGGGCTTCTGCAACTTTCTATAATAACAGCCTGAATAGTCTGTTTTTATCTGTTACACGTATAGAAATCAATATCAGTATTTTTCCCCCAAAATAGCTGAAACTTGGTCTTATCTTACCACAAAACTTGTATAAACTGTCTTTCTGTCCATCTGAGTTGAGTTCCTGTCCCAAGAACTCGGTGGTGTTTCTGCACAGGGTTGATATAAGGATGGAATTACCAGCTCGCAACAAGGCCTACCATTCTACATGCTTTAGATGTTTCCTTGCTGCAACACACCTGTTGAAAAATAAAATGGGTCTCCAACAGTGTGTTGTCATGATCTACTCAAGCCTGTTAATGACCCAGCAACAATGTTTTCCTAAGGTACCCCTGAACCCATGCAACATGCATCCATCAGTTGTTCCAAGTCAGTGTCATGCGGTCAGGAGAGGCAGTGCCTCACCTGTTATGATAAAGAAAAAAAGTACATAAAATAAATATTAACATTCTCAACTAATCTTTATAAAAAATGCATTTTCAGTATGACTCTCCACGTTTTTGACAGTTTATTAAGTAAAAATAGCAGAATTTGAGTATTTCCCGATCAAATACAGGGCAAAAATCCTTGGTGAGGCAGTGGCGAGCTCTGCTTCACCTCTGACTGCGCGATCCAATACAAACTGGGTTGCATGACGCAGCTTATCGTCAATGTGAACTTTACAGAAAAATTTGTTATACACCGTGTCTCTGTGTAATGTCTTTAATGCATGTGGGAGAGAATTATTCCTGCTGATTGTACAATAAGGTGCAGAGAAAAGTCAGCAGGTGAGGCAGTGCAATACTTTGCCTCACATTAAGGGGGCACACTCACACACCAACACTTTGAGGAATGCTGATGGGATATTAAGCATTACCAGTAGTTACTTGCTGTTGGATGAATAATGAAATAAGATGCTTGTTTTAGTTCTTACAATTTTAAAACTTACTCCAAAGGAGTCAGTGCCTCACCAGCCATGAACCTCAACGCACGTCACTGTTCCAAGTCCTTGACTGCTGAGATTCTCCAGTTCTTCGCAGTTTTGTAATGAGAAATATTCATTTTGAGTTGCTCATGATTATCTGACCATGTTTGACACAGTGTGGTGAGCTACAACTTATCTTTGCTTGGGAATATGAAGCATTTGACCGGTGGGGAAAGGGTTAGTTTAGATTTATACAAAATTCTGGTAATTTAATCTGTAACCACTTTTTCTTTCAATTGTAGGACTTTCCAGATCATTGTCACCTGTGTATTCAATGTTCTATCTGTATTTTACTCAGTCCCAGGTTTCTTCTTTTAATGTATGCTTCTGAAAATTCTATAACTTCCTTTGTATTTGTGTCTCTTAAAAGTTTAAAAAATGACAATTAAAAAATACTTTTAAAAAATAAATAAAACAAAATAAAAAATTCAACTGATTTAGCAAAGGAATCCACTGAAATATGCAGAGAAATATTATAACTATTATTTAAACCATGAGGTGAATGCAACAGAATGAGAAATGTGATAACAATCAAAGAGGTACAATATTGAATTTTGCTATGTGACTGCAAAAATCTGATCAAAATACACAATTTATTAGCCTGGAATACCTGAAAAAAACATTATTAAATCAACTTAGGATTTGTGCTTCTGTGCATACAGAATTTTCATTATTAATATAATTGATTAACTGGTTAATAATTGTATCAGGTAGAATTAGATTTTTCAGTTGGAGCCACAACACAGCATTTTTGTGTCTGACACTGCCATGTTTGGACCATGAGCTTTGGCTACTCTGACTTCATTCATGCAATTTCTGTGCAAAATAAGGTTGTCACACTTAATTGATTGGATTTCTTGATTTGATAGAAAAAGAACACAAATTAAAGACCAATCACATTTAACAGATTTGGCCAAGTATTTAGGTTTTCAGAATTTATTTGTTCATTAATTTTCCCAGTGAGTCGTTGGCAGAAAGTTGAGTTTAGTAACAAACATACAGCGCAGCTAATCAGGAATGGCGTGGTGTCTTGTGAAGAAATGCAAATGTATATCATTGGCCTTCTCTCTGCATTACTTAAGTCAGTGCTCTTTCTTTTCTCCCTAATTTTTGCTTACTGTCTGTGTTAAGGAGCCTCGAATAGGGAAAACAGATCGATTTAATTACCCAGTAATCTCTAAGAAGGCATAATAGTAAAAGAGATTTAAACATGGAAGTTAACCACAATAACCTTAAGGAATCCTCAGATACACTGATACAAAATATAGCACAACTCCCACAGATGCACCTAGGAAAAAAGAGGGGTTTAAAAACCTGTGAGTTATATAATGGTGGTGTTGACAAAAAAAACAAACTATTCTATGGTGTAACCTCATGAAAGAATGACCAATTTGTTTTAGAAGCTTTGGACAGGATGAGGTTGGCACTGCTTGTTCATTGAGATGAAAGAGAAACAGATGTAGACGTCTGTAAGAGAGATGAATCCAATTCTTTGTCAAGCTCTTGACAACAGTGGGATTAACCTGCAGCTTTGTCAGAGTGTGAGGGAAAGATAGGAATAAGAAAACGGGGAGACATAGGACACAGATGGAAAGACTGGGATGCTGCAAAGGGAGATATCACTGCCAACTGGATGCTCGTATTCGAATAGAAGGGATGTTACATTTCATAGAGGGTGCTTGTTTACTTTGTAGTTGCATAGGCAGTCTGCCCCACATTCTCTGGAGCCTCCACATACCTTGATGTGAATTGCACCATCTGTTGAATCTCACGGAACTGTTGATGGCAAGGCTGCCCAGTTGTTTGAAAATGAGACGATGCAAAGCCTACTGTGATTATAATGGAGCCCTAATTGCACTGAATCAACATTCTACAAGCTCAGATTCAGCTAAAGCAGCAGAATAATAGAAATAACCTGACCAACAACCACAGCACTGTCTTTTTTTCTTTTTTTTAATTCACCAGTATGCTGAAACATTTTTAACAGCAATGGTAAATAATGTCAGATAAGGGGAATTCTCTTTCAGAAGACAACTCCTGAATAAAAATAGAAATGGTGCCTTCTGCGTCAAAATCCCTATGCTGAAGAACTTACACTCTGTTTTCGCTGGAGCGGAAATTTGATCAACCAGTGCAAGAAATGTTACCTTCATTAGGACAAAATGTCTGTGTTGTCATGAAACACCTTTGAAAAGGTAAATAATTCAATTAAAATGAGGTAAGTAAAATCATCTTTTTTGCTTTATACCTCCACAAGTCATTAGATGTTGTTAAAATGGCTATAATCAGTCCCTTTTCAAATTCCCTTTTATGGGGGAAGAATTAGAGTTGGGGCTATTTTTAGAGCTGACAGTATTTTCTGTTTTCTATCCTGTCAGGCACAAATGTTCAGCAATGTTGGGGTTATTTTTATGTGTTCTGTATTTAGCCAAGTCCATCTTAGCTTGTCTATAAAAACCTTAAATACCGATATACTTGCTTCCTGTGTTTCATCTACTTCATACTAAATAACTACAAACACCAAAAATATAGATAATTTATCTTGGTAGAAATTTATTTCCTGTACTTCCAGTAAAGAGAAATTATTTATACATGTCACTGTACACAGTGTTAAAAGACAAAAACATCAATAAAATAATTATTCCCCATCATTTGATTTGGTATGTTATTTGCATTGGTCAGAGGCCATTTAGGGACCACTGCAACTTTGCAATTCTGACCTCCAAATTCTGATGCAAAACATTATTATACTGCCTACCAGTCAACTGAAGCACACTACCAGTCCAAAGCGTGGACACAGGTTCCCATTAGATTTAATGGGAAGCTATGTCCACACTTTAGACTGGTTCTGTAGATGCATTTATGTCCCATCAGTAAAACCAGCTTCTCAGCTATAAGTACCCTTTAACAACATCTACGTTGGTTTTTGTTGTTATTATTTATTCTTTTTCTAAACAAAAAGCAGCATTGCTTTAGTTGTAAGAAATAACTTTATTAGTCTGTCAGGAGTGTGACAACATGTGACTAGGCAGTAGGCAATTTGATTTCAGCAGGGGTCAGTGCCCTCTGGCCCCACGCTTGGATCTCGTCTTGATGATCACTGGTTTTTAATTATTTATTTAATCATTATCTTGCTCAGGCCTCTTAATAAAGCAAAAGTGTGAAACAAAAAGGCTGGAATTGTATTAAGCTTGTTTATGGTGCTGAGTCAAACAGCCAATATTCTTGCTGCAAGGTTCTAACAGCTAAAACCCATAATTCCATATACTAATATTAATAATTTCTCTCATCTTTTCTGTGTTGCATTACAGCTGTTCATCATTCATTAACTCCTCATGGATTCACAGACCCTGCATGAGTGTGGCTTCTGGTTGCGTTTAAAGGTTGATTTACAGGAATTAGAGCAAGTCATTGATTCAATGCTGATGTGTACTCTCAACTTATAAGAAAGGGTACCCCCAGGGCTTATGAGGTTTAGTTAGAAAGAGAGTTGATGTGGAGAGGTCTGCATATAGGACTCAGGACAGCTTTCACAGAACCATTTCATCCTTATCACAGTTTAATTTGACTCTATAGAATACATCAAAGAAATAAGCAGCAAGACCACTGTTATTATACTTTAATTACAAGGTTTTACAAGTAGCAGATAATTTCTATGTGTTTAAAGTATTCTACAATATTGCTCACTGTGGAGCATGCATAAACAAAGAAATATTACTATATAGTAACATGGTAACACTCAAAAATACAATAAATTAAGACTGGAAAAGGCATTTCGATATGTGAAAACAAAAGAAGGAAATGAGAAATGAGAAAGAATAGTAAACTCACACAACTGTTTCAATATCTCCATCCAGACTGGACCAAACAGTGAAAATCAAAGATCTTCTGTGTCCAAACTGTGTTCCCTGTGACATTTCGATGTGATTGGACCTGCAGTGCAAATGCAAGATTTGCAAACATAAACTAACACTGAATCATACACATGCACCACAGACACACACAGAATTTGTCTGGCTAGTAGACTCTATAAACATGCCACAGGACATTCAACAGCATTACACGCTATTAGTAAGAATTTACAATAGTGACGAGTCTAAAATAGAAAGACAATTATGTTGACAGTGAATTTGAAGTGCAAGCAACTTATTAAATATGACTTCAACTCACTGCTAAGCCAGAAGGGATAGATCCTTTTTGATATCTACAATATGGCTTACATTTAACACTTATGTCTGATTGAATACTGTAAGAAATACTGTAAGTCCCATTTAGTATATGTTTTTTTTAAACAAAATGATTAAATGATCAAATGATGAGACATAGACCCTAAGGTTAGTCATTTATGTATCCCTCATCTTCCCTTTCACTAGTTAAGCATTAAATAAACGAAAAATCTGTTGCTTTTGGGTGAGATTGAAGACAGAAATATCTTCCAAATGGTTATGGATGTTGGCTAGATGTTCACTGGTGTTCATTTTCAGAACATTTCAAGCCTTGGTGTTGTGGAATCAAACACTGATGTTGGGTCTCAGTTTCGTTTGTTGAAAGTGAAGATGGGTACTGAGCTAAGTTGTTTGTTTAGATTATGTTTCTCCCTCTTGCAGTGCCACAGTGTTCAATGCGCCTCCAAGTGCGCACGAATCGTCTGCAGCAGTGCTCCGCAGACCGCCTGCCAGGCATCTGGATGCTCTGCGTTTATTTCTGGAGGCGCTGCTTTCCGCTCAATCACCCCCAACAGGTGGATTAAGTCAACTGGGCAAAAGCATTGGTGAAAATTAGCCCTGGGGAAAAACTGAGGACAAGCAAAAGCAGATGCGATCTGGCGAGGAAACTTGCACGGTGTTTGCTCATTTTCGTCTCCAGGATTTATTGCGCGGTGAGCTGAATGCGGTGTTTTCCTTTGCGTAAGACCGAATGAAAATCGTGATCAAAGCGGACCGAAACGGAATGAACAGTTGGATTGCGATCAAGTGTCCAAAAACAAGAGTGGAGGATGCAGACTAGGCAGGAAAAACAAGAACCACAGATCCACACTGCTGGTTCACAAAATTCATGAAGTTAAGCTGATTTTCTTTTCCATGCTCTTTGCAAAGGAAGAACGTGAATCTCCATGAGCCAAGTTCCAATGCTCACCATCCCAAAGGTTTGTTCTTTCCTTAAAAAATGTACACATTTCAAGGTATTTTTAGTCTCGCGCACAAACGTAAATAAAAATGTCATACATTCATTTTAGAACACATACAGGCAATATTTACCACGTTGCACAGACTTGTCGTTAGTTTGTATTTTTATCATTGTTTTATAATCGCTGCAGGTTTGAACAGGCTGCACTAAATGTGCCACATGATCTTATTAGTTGCTGCAATCTTATTGTAACTTTTACAGTAAACTACATTTTGCTCAATACAGACTTTTTCCAATACCGAAGCATGCATCTGTGACAAAATAAATAAGATTTTCTCTTTGTAAATGATTAGGTAATTCCAGTATTGTTGAATATAGTCTATTTAAATGGTGGGTGTGTGTTTTGTTTTTCTTTTCTAATGTACATTGTCCTGATTTAAGCATAATTTAGCTACTTTTTTGTTTACTTATTTATTTATTTTAGCAAAAAAAAACAAAAAAAAAAACTGTCAAATGTGCAAATCATATGGTTTGAGACATATTGTGTTATCGCATCCTGTCCTGGATTCTTATCTACTTGTCTACTAAACAGCAGGTATCTCAAATGGCTACATATATTTACCAATTTAAACTGAAATAGTCTGAAAAAATTACACTGTTAGATCTGAAAACCTCCACCAAAATAATTAATGGAAGAAAAAAATCCACCATTACAGCAAATTGTTCTTTTTGCATCTTGACTTTTTCTTTATCGTGTATTGTTATGAAAAAATATTAGGAGTCATTGTCCACATCTTTAACAGAAAAATATGGCATTTTGACAACAAGAGAGGATGATCGGTGACACAGTTAACCCTCCCCCGGGAAAATATTGCATGGCAACAAGTTAGTTATGAATGGACACAAAATCAATAATATGTGGCCATGGCTTAATAAGACTGTCTCTCCAGCCTGCTCTCATTCAGATGTCATCACACACATCATTTTGTCAGAACCCCTGCAGTGTTAAAAATAAATGTAGATGGAGGTATTTTGTGTAAATCTTTCACTGCCCCAGGTGAAAATACTGAACATTTTTTCCGAGATCATTTTCCATTGTGCTGGTTTGACTTTATCAAGTAGTATTTTAAACTACACTGCAATCCTTCCCTAAACCTTACCAAGGTTGATTCTTAAAGTTAAACAGCTTTGGTGACTTAACCTAACAAGTAACCTACATTATCTGTTTGTAACTAAGTAAGTTTAATACCTAAACCAAACCAAGCGTGTGACCAAAAAGTAAACAGTTAGTGAAAAGAAAAACAAAGAAGAAGATAACTGGTTTTAAATGCAGATTTTGCTTAGGAGGTGAAAGGGTATCTATCACTCAATAAGTCTTTGTCGCAATAAAACAAATTAATAATGGTGTAAGTTTGATATAAAAAAACTACTTTTAAATAGGTAGAAAGATGTAAATTAAATAAAAATAAAATTTCTTGGTGACCAACATACAATCCATAGTTTTTTCCCTGTGCAGGTTCTGATCCAGAAGTAACAAACAAAGCTGATGCACTAAAGATGACCTGTAACAACATTCAATAATCACAGAGGATATCATTAATCTTATCCGTGAAAACTTAACTGTAAAGCACTTACAAATATACAAAGGCTAGTGAAAAGCTGCCCTGATCACTACTCAAAATTGCACCAGTTTGCTGCCAGCCACATCGTTGAGCACTTGCTCTGGTCTGTGACATAATAGGCCAATTGGAAAAAGCCCAATCACCAACAAGCTGAAATGGGGCATGTGGTCTACTGTTGTAGTAGATCATAGTCAATACATCCCATCTTTTCACAGTAGGCCAAGGACATTAAATGATCCTACTGTGCAATAAAAATTTGTTTTATTAACCCAATCTATTTAAAACCGGAGATGTAACCTACCTGCTCACCATTTGTCTTTGAATATAAGTATTTTCAATTTAAAATGATAATGGAATTCAAATATAATACCTCTGTCAGTGCCCTATTCATAGCACTGATAAAGCATTAGACAAAGTCCCCAGTGATCTGCTGATTGCAGCTAACATTTATTTACTTTCCATATTCATCTTCCTCAATTTGACTACTGCTTTTGAGAGCATTTCTTACTATATATTTTTTAACTGTTTAGCATATATTGGTTTATCGTATACACCACTTGCTTTGTCTACATCATACGTCTCTGCTACACTCAATTTGTACATCTCAAAAATGTTCAGTCAGTACCGCACTCAGTCATGGGTCTTGCTCCCCATGGTCCAGTCTTGGGCCCCCTCTCCTTCATATTTTATGTACTTACCCTTGGTTAAATGTTTTAGAAATACAACATTCACTTTGACCTCTATGCAGATGATACTCAGCTTTCCCAGTCCACTGACTCCACTCCCCCCCCCCCCCCTTTTTTTTTTCTTTTTTTTGTTGGACTACTTTAATTAAAATGTAATTTGCTCAAAACTTCTCAAATTCAACAGTGACAAAACTAAAATTCCTCTGGTAGGTTTTAAATCTACCCTAAATAAATGTCCTAATTCCTCACTTGTGATAAATAACTTCACAGTCTGCATTTTCCTTCAGGTCAACAGTCTGAACGTGATCCTTGACAGTAAACTTTTCCCATGAAAAATTCATCCCATGAAAAATGCATCAATAATCCTTAGTCATCTCATTATCATTTATACTCCCAAATCGCCCCACCCCCCATCTCCCCTCACTTCTTACAATTAGCACAACTATTCTCATCCGTTTTTACATTACTTTTTGTCATTAGGTACTGTAACTCTGTCCTATCTGGTCTACAGGTCTACCCTACAAGTCAACCCATAAATTCTAATTAGGTTAAAATCCTGCTGCTGATGGATCATTACCGGAACCTCAGCTTCTGACAACACCACTCCTATTCTCAAACAACTGCTCTAGCTTCCAGTTTAATTTTCTTTTAATTTTAAAAACCTTTAACACTCCTTATAGTCCCGCTTCCTTTTTTTCAGAATTATCATTACATTCCATCCCAAACTCTCAGATCCTCTACTTTCAAGCTCTGCGCTCCATCTGCTCATATGTCTACAATGGGGTTAAGAGCCCTTTACCATAGAGCCCCGCACTTCTCAAATTCTCTTTCAGTCCCCATCTGTACCACTGAGTTTACTACTTTTAAATCACCTCTTGAAACACAGCTCTTTAGCCCAGCCTGTGCCACAGAACTTCTTCAAATTTATGGATTTATATATATAGACCAGCCAATCATGAGGCTGAGAAACTTCACAACTTTTTCTTCAATCCTGGAACGTCACTTTACAGCACTATTTCACTTTGATGATGAAATATTTCATTTCGAATATGAAAAACAAAACAAAAGAAGAGACCAAATAAAATAAAAAGCACACAAATTTAAGACATACAAAAACATATAAGAAAATATAAGAAATAAAAACATATTCGAAAGCGATTGAGAAGAAGGATAACTTGCAAACTCCCACTCCTCTTTAAATTATAAATAACAATGATAAGCTTCATGTTATAAACCTGTCTAGAAGCTAAAACCTGATGTTAGTAGTTAAATTTCTGGATGATTAAATGTGGACTTAATTTAATATACACATAATACAACAATGTTCAATGTAAACATACACACATAAACACACCTACATACACATAGTCATATGTACACATTACCATACATCCATACCCATACATACATGCACACATACAGTACATACATATACTGTATACTTACATACATATACAAATATGCATACACTTATACACAACCACATACATATATATCTACATTTACATATGCATACATATACATATATATTATACAGTATATAAACACATACATACATGCATATCCACACCCGAACATGTATGCATACATACACTGACACATATATGCACATACAAAAACACACAAATGCCCACCTTCATGAGTGTACTTGTATACATGCATACACACTCGTGGCCATACATACATACATACATACACCAAAGAAAACAAAGCTAAACATGACAACATACCTAATAATATACACCTTCACATACAGTACATACACACATCCACATACAACAATAAAAAGAAGAAAACAGTAAAAGTGACCAGTAAAGATAGAAATAAACACAAGCACAATATTCTCATAACACTTAGTGCTACTCAACACCTCCCTCATCCCTATACCTCTGGAAAATAGTGTCTTAAATATATATATCAATATGTTTTCTTTTAAGCAAACCTCAAGGAGCTAGAAATGTTTTTTCTTCATAAAGCAATGGTTTTCTTCTTGCAGCCCTGTCATGTACATCATGGCAGTGTTCTGTTGATGGTGGTGTAATAAACACTAAAATTTGTTCAATATGTGAAGGTCATTGGTGTTAGGAGTTATCTTGGCTTCATGGCATCACAGACTAATTTACACCTTCTCTTAGTGGGATCTCTGTCAACAACTTTCAGGAAGAATATCAGTGGTCATAAACTTTGTCCAATTGTTTCACCAGATCTTTCTCTGAAGCCCATTTTCATCTGTGGCATGAAATAATTCCACAACCGAAGACTAAGACTCTTTTCTTTTGCCAGCAACATGTATATATAAGGTTGGATAATTTTCCTAAATAGATAGACTTTAAAATATAGTATTTTATGCTTGTTTAATATGTTTTGTTGAGTTCTCTTTAAATGTTTTTAACACTTGTGTGGCAATATGATTTTTTTGTGTCGTATGTTTGCAGAAATACAGAAAATTCTCTATAAGTCGCAAACTTTTTAGCACCACTATTGTGTTGTGAAGTATTTCTGCAGAACTCCTCGTGTTGTTATCCACTTCTCCTGTATTTATCACATTCACTTAGAAGGTCATCAGCAACAAGATAATTCTTTATTTTTAACACCTTTGTCCATATCCCTTCTTGTGTGATCTCACTCAGCCTGGCAGCAGCTGTAGCAGTGTTAGCAGGGTGGTGGTAAGCTGAAGCCCGGGGAGATGTCACAGCTGTATTACCGGCGGACTGACAGCTCTTCATATCGGGATCGCATCCCGCTGAGAATTGTGCGAGCGGAGTCGGAGCTGTCACCTTTGGAAAAAGCCTACCTTGGAGCTGTGGAGAAAGGGGACTATGCTAGCGTAAAGCAATCTCTGGAGGTGTGTGTGTATGCATAATTACATTGAAAAATTGATATATTGACTGATAAATGGATGAATGAATGCTGCCACTCGAGAGTCTGAAAATTGGAAGATTGGATGGAAATTAAGGCCTTAAGCTAATTAGACTGATTCAGGAAAGATTAGTAGATTGTGGGTGACGTGCAGCCATAATAGCCACTTATCTCCAATTACATGTGAAACCGTTGTTGCACAGGTGTTAGGCTTGTATTAGAGGATAGATGTTTTTTTTAGAGTTAAAAGAGGTCATAACATAGTGCAATTAAAGACTTACTGTATAATTTATCAAGTATTCCAATTTCACTTGTCTTTAAAGAAATGGATAAACACATGCATATAGAGGTTGACGACAAGACCTAGTTGGTTCAAACGTTGCACATAAATATGTAATCTATATATTATCGTTTATTATATTATAATTATTAGCATTTAATGTTAAAATTTTAAAATTCTAGATGCAGAAGAATCTAGATGCTACTCTGCTTCAATTTTAATTTAACTGAACTAAATAATAATATTTCTGGTTTATATATTTTCAAAAATTGACTTGTTGACAAGATGGAAAACAAAACAACAACAACAAAAAGCACAAAATGAATCATATTAATAGAAAGTCATTATGTAAGAGTACTGCAGTGGGTAGAGATGACCCATGGAAAATTATAGATTTTATAAATAAAGAAAAATTCACAACCACTTTTTTTTATTTTGCCTTCAGCCTTTGAAACATGACTAGTTTTCGTTTGATTTTTCAACACCTTCCTGCTTATTGTATGGTTTAGAAAAAATAAAACAGCATTTTGCTCTGTTATTTCTAAAACAACAATGTGAAGAATTTCTGTTCTTTTGAATGATAGGTTTGTCCCATTACAGAGTAGCCCTTGAAACTAACACTTTGTTTTTCTCCCAGGAAGCAGAAATCTACTTCAAGATCAACATCAACTGCATTGACCCTCTTGGACGCACAGCTCTGCTGATTGCCATTGAAAATGAGAACCTGGAAATCATTGAGCTTCTGCTGAGCTTCAACGTCTATGTTGGCGATGCCCTGCTGCACGCCATTCGCAAGGAAGTGGTGGGAGCCGTGGAGCTGCTGCTCAATCACAAGAAGCCAAGTGGAGGCATGCAGGTGAGGAGGGGCATTTGGGGAAAAGTGAAGGAAGAAGATTCCATTTAAGGGTGATCAATCCACAAAGGAGAAGTCAGTGAACAGAGAAGATAGTATTGTGCTTTTAAAGAGAAAGTGATTAATAATATTCTCTAGTTGTTCTCTATATTCCTTTTTTCCCCATGTTTTGGTACTTTATACTTTTTGGAAATAATCCATCCTCTGTGTTGTGTCCTTTGCTAATGCCCTTTGTGTTTGTATGAAAACAATAGTATAATAGTTACCTTTTATCCAAAACAGTGTTACACTGGAGAACTGCTCATGTGTACCCTTCACACCACATTTTTTAAATATTATTAAGTGCATAAAAAATGGTTATTTTATGTTTGAAAACTAAATAATTGCATCGCAGCCATAGAATTAAAAACATACACAGAGAACTAAGTGCCAAAACGCAGTATGTCTTTTCATCCACCTGATTTATCAAAAAGCTGCCAGACAGTGAAATACTTGAACTAATTGTGTATCTTAGAAGCTGTGTGTAGTTGCCTGGAGCTTTTTATAACATCCAGAGTAATTGGCTTTGTATTGTTGAGATTAACAACAGTCAGACTTCAAATAGCTGTCTTTATAAGCCTATTTCTGTCTTTTGAGAAAGAAACAAGACGATCAAGCAGAGACTTGACCAATATGTTAACTGAGAGAAAGGATTATACATGATTTGTGCAAAATTAGAGCATTCTTATGTCTTTTTTTATTTTGTAAAAGATAAAAATCACATTAGCATGAAAATGCTGCTCTTTGTGATCAAGTCTCTTCTTGTCACAGATGATAGCTGCTTGTTTCAAGCATAATTGCATGAATCAGAAAACTAGAGAAAATTAATTTCAGTTCTTACATTTTATCTTGTCTCTACCCTACATCTACTAAAATCAGTGGACAACAAGCACACACATAAATGCTTCACTTCCTTTCTCCTTTTATTTCCTATTAGCGGTAATGCAAGCACAAAGGAATAAATGCGTTCTCATCAATCACTGATGGGGACAAGTTCCTGCTGCTCCCAATGTGTCCTGTTAGAAGCAAGAAGCAAGGCTTTCACAGAATAAAGTAAAATAATGAAAAGAATGAAGGTGGGGAAAGGTTAAACATATTAGGGAAAAAAAATTAAGCACAAGCTCAAGCAATAATTCAGACTTGTTTAAGGAAAGTATATGGAGGGAGCCAAATCAGAGGGCAAACACTCCCAGTCTAAACCCCTTAGACACATCAGTCAGCTGACACATTACCTCTTTAACTTAATGTCTTTGTAAAATTACAGTTCTTTGTGTCACACGAGGAGGCTGTGAAAATAGATCTCTCTAACACAGCCAAATCACCTCTTGAGAGCCCCATGGATTAGATTAAAAAGCTGTCTTGAAAAAATGCATGCTATCTGTTGCCGGATAGTCTTTTCTGAGATTTAGTAACAGGAGGTTGATTTGATGCTTTGTAGAAATAGTGCATATTTCTCTTTCTATTTTGTCAGATGTCTGAGTGATGTGTTTGTAATAATCTCCCAAGCATTGTGGCTTATTTATTTTCCGCTGAGGGCTGCATTGATATCAGCCATTCAAACAGCTCCATGTATTATCCTAAGTGTTCAGATAAGCATCTGCCAGTGGTACAGACACTGCAGCTCATGTATTTTTATTTTTTTTTCTCTTTATTTATCAGGAGATATGTTATGTAAGGATATCCCACCTACGTGACAAAGAGCAAGATGTAAAATAAGCACAGTCATGCATTCTTGACTTCCAGACTTGAGCTTATTTTTTCCACTGTACACAGAAACAGAACTACTCAGTGTCCTATTTTCTGCCAGCTGCATGTTTATGATGTTGTAGGGTGACAATTGAAAACCAGTGAGAGGTTCAAAATAGAGCACAATGAAAACAGAAGTTAAAGCTTAGTGAGCTTTTGCAGATGCAAATGCTATTTTTGCATGTTTAAGCAACATTGATTGTGAATGTCTCATTCTATGAGTAATAAATCTACATAACAGTGGGCTGTAATTTCATCTCTTTTCTGTGCAATTATCATCACTTCACATCTACCAGTTTGCCCTCCTTCTGGTCCATGCCTGGGCACAGGCCAAGACTGTTTGATGTAGATTATTTTAAACCCCTCCTCCTCCCTCATGGAGAATGCAGTGTACGCAGCATATTAGATCAATCCCCTCTGTGAATTATTACAACTCTCAGATACGGCTCTGTGCCATCATATGGAGTGGCTGCTCGAAGGGTAAACCACAACAGTGATTAGGGCCCATGTGATGGAATGACTTTTGGGTGCAATATGGATGAAACAATTTTTAGAAAACTAATCCGCATACTAACATTTGTTTTAAATGTGCTCTGTCAGCCTGATGCTCTAGCACAAAGCTTCATGAGCTTGATATCTGTTTCCCCTCATAGTAGACTCCATTACATAGAAGCTTTCATAACTTTGGCTTGTCAGTTCTCTCTTTTGACCTGAGAAATTGATTTGAAATATAATAAACTGAAATAAAGTGTAAAGATTTTACCCCAAATATCAAAATATCAGATGGTAACATATGAAACTTTTATTAGATTTTGTTAATTGTTATCATTTTCTGTTATTTTATCATTCATTCACTCATTTTCTATACCGCTTAGTCCAATTCAGGGTCGCAGTGGAGCTGGAGCCGATCCCAACAATTAGCTGGCGAGAGGCAGGATACACCCTGGACAGGTTGCCGTTCTATCACAGGGCCAACACAAAGACACAAGCAACAAGTCACACTCACCTCTATTTAATTATAATGTCATTATTTATTTACTATACCCATTTTGCCCTGTTTAGAATAAGAGGGAGGAGTTTTCCTGTCTTTCAAAGGCAAAACAGAAAAAGGATGCTTACTCTCGTACGTACAGAAAATAAATGATTAAAAAGATTACCTGGTCAGAACCTGCACTGGCACTTGGACACCATATAAACTCTCCACAAAAAAAATTCAGAGGACAATTTTTAAATTTTTTTATTTTTGGGGATGCTTGGTAATTGGTTCATAGCCAAAAGGTTCCCCACTCATATCTTAGGTCTATGACCCCGATTAGTGGCTCTTATCTGATCTGTACCTAAGCAGGTTTTTTGTCTTTGCAATATACTTTGATCTTGAAAGTTAGATTGCTGGAAAAAAGCCTTCTGTTATGTATTCTAACAGCAAATCAAGATGCAAATACACTAACGAATTGAAATGGAGACTTAATTCAATTTGAAATTTGATGCCAACAGCACATACACACAAATAATATTAATATTAATATTAATATTAATATTAATATTAATATTAATATTAATATTAATATTAATATTAATATTAA
>JBAMHW010000017.1:11766508-11786967 GCA_037177495.1 Rhadinocentrus ornatus
TCATATTAATATTATAATTGTAATATAAATAATCTTGCAAACAGTTAGGACATGGGTTACAAAAGACATGTAATATAAATAAAATTGTGTGACAGAAGAAAAAAAACTACATCAAATTATTTTGCAAAGTTTACCACTAAAGACTTTGTGGGCAAATAGTGTGTGGAAAAAACTTGGGTTTTCATTCTGTGTGAAATGGTCAATTCAGCTTTATTCGAATAGCACCAATTGATGACAAAGCCATATCAGGGCACTGTGGCCGTGGCTCAGGCTCAGCTGTAGGGAGGAGGGGTGAAGCTGTGGTTCAGGGAGCAGCAGCAGGTGAGGTAGACTGGCATGTCTTTAATCATGATCCGTCTTTATCTGTGCTTTAGCGTAGTAGTGTCCTGAGGCCCCGGTAGGAGACAGCCAGGTTGGTTGTCCTGGTCTTCCTCACATACATCAAAATAAAATCCTGTTAAACCAGAACCATGTCTGTGCTGTTGCTGTGCCGATTTAATCCCTTAAGTAGCAACACTGCCACAGGTGCTTTACTAAAACAATCAGTTCAAGCTAATCCACTGTGATTCAAAACAAAGCCACATAAGTTCAATTTACAATAATACAAAAATAGAAGTCTGCCTAGTAAACCATCAAAGAAAACAATTTTTCTTTTCAAAATTGCAAAAAAAAAAAAAAAAGATGATACAGGTCCTCTGTACAGAACAGATAAGGTCAAAAAAACAATATTACATGGCTGTGATTTCTGCACCCTTAGGTGGGGCTGTATTGAAAACAAAATTCAGTCATGGAAATCACTCCATTGGCTTAGAAGCCTTTTAAAATACATTATCATTGAACAGAATTGTTGCTGCATCCAGTCTACGATGCAAGGGAGGAATAATAATGATATTTTTGTACTATATTTTACAGCTTTTAATGCTTTTTTTGCCCAGGTTCATTCATCTTCATCATGCATTGAAGTATAATGGAAAAATATCCAGGGAGTCTAATTAGGTTTTTTTTTGTTGTTTTTTTTTTTTTTTAGATCTATTTTTGGAACCATCAATCCTTTTGTCAGGTCCTTACGACAAAAGAAGAAAGGAAGAAAGCTTAAAAGCAAATTTAAAAGTTTAAAAGCAAATATTCCCGAAACGTGGGTGTGTTATTGCATTTCATATATAACTTGCACACTAATGAAAGTACCATTAGTAGACATTAGTTGACAGCAGATTACCATCCAGATAACATCTTTTCCAAGAAAGGTCTTGTTTATTTCAGCCATACAATACCAAACCATGTTGTGTATTATTGCAGGATTTCTAGTAACAGAAAATATAGCAAGTTGTCTATCTGCTGCAGCCTTTAAGATTTAAATCCTAATTCATCAAATTCCTCCATTGTAATGTTACAGCCCAGAAAAACTGAGATCTTTCAACTACTCTCCTCTCTTTAATATTCATCTTTGAAATGCTTTATCTCTACTAGAAGCTCTTGTTTCCATCTGTCATGAGTCTGCCTCAAGCTGACGCCTTTACCTATCTCATGCTCATCCTCCAACGATTCTCTAACATTAGTTCCTTGCCTGCCGGTGAATCAGATAATAGGCCTTCAATTAAAAGAAGAAGTGAAAAGAATCCAGCTTACTCCTCTGCTGCCCACAGCAGTGTATTCCCACTGCAAGACATGCAAATACCAGAAGGACTTAGCTGCAGTGGGTGATAAGAGGGATAGGTTGGATGAGTTATTTCTGGAGCATTATTTGCTTTTAAAATGTGTAGAATACTGATATATTTTGAGCTGTGGCCTACGTCCTTTACAACAGTCTTGGATGGCATATCATCCACGTCTCTGACTGAAGCCATAATTTTTGCTGGTATTTGAACAGTTTTTCTATTGCTTTCAAAAGCTGTATACTTTGGTCCTGTTTATTCCAGATAATTCTATTGTGAGGACCTTTAACCTCCTTTCTGAGCAAAGTAAAATACCTTTCAGGGTCTGTGTTCAACCAAACAAATTACTTCTACTATTGTGCAATCTGTTATCAGTGGAAAAGGTCTATAAAGGGTATAAATTGACAATGAGCTACAGCCCAAGGCCAAATGTGTTGTTTCAAAAGTTTCAGCCTGTATTTACTATATATGTGTGACTGAAGGTTTTTTTCTTCCTTCTATTAAAAGGTCCCACCTATCTTATTGGACAAGCAATACTCTGACTTCACCCCTGACATCACTCCAATCATCCTTGCTGCACACACCAACAACTATGAAATTATTAAGCTTCTGGTGCAGAAAGGTGTGTCTATGCCACAGCCACATGAGGTGGGTAACCCATAGATCTCTAATTCATGGTGTAAACGCCATAACTCTCTTTAATGCATTCGAATTATTTGTTATATAAGAATTCTTTTATCATGTAAATATACACATGGTTATAAGGTCAGTGACTCCCTAGTGTGTAATTAATGCCTAAATATCATTCCCAGACAGGACAATACTTACTTGACATAATGGATTCAGCTTGCTTTGCAAGACCGGAACATGATCCATGACTAAACACAGGGAAGCCTCATTAAAATGTGTCCATGTTTTGTTTGATGTTGCAGGTGCGCTGCAACTGTGTGGAGTGTGTGTCTAGTTCAGACGTGGACAGCTTGCGGCACTCGCGCTCTCGCCTCAACATCTACAAAGCACTGTCGAGTCCCTCTCTAATTGCACTCTCCAGTGAAGACCCTTTCCTGACCGCATTCAGGCTCAGCTGGGAGCTCCAGGAGCTCAGCAAGGTGATGACAAGAGATCAAGCCAATAGCCATTGTTGTGTAAAATTAGTTTTAAAATTGCTGATCTATGAGGTGTGTTTACTAATTAACTACAGTATTAAACATTTTATAATACTCTTATGTTAAAGATATTTCCCTGTGAGTTTGGCAGTAATTAATATAATTTACACTTTGTAAATGTCATCTGATAACAACCTAATACACCAGAATCAGTTGAGAAAATGTTATGAACAGAAATAATCAAGAAATACTGATTTTTCTTAGTTAATGACATTTCCGTCAGGCAGAACATTCATGGCTCATTGAAGTAGTAATAAATGCTAAAAAAAAAAAAAAGAAGAAGAAAAAAAAAAGAAAGAAAATGAAAAAGTTCAAAAAGGCGTTTCTCATCCTGGTTTTTACAATCTGTGGCAGTGCATGGAAAAAGCTGATTGGTTGTTTCCAGTCAGTTGTGCATAAAAGTTGGAGAAGGATCTAACTAAATGTAAAAGTTATAAAAGGTAAACATACAGGCAGACCCAGGAAGGCATCAAATACATCACAAAAGAAAAAGATATTGAAACCAACATGCCTTAAAAATAGAAAATTGAAAAGAGTTGTGTTTTTTTTGTGTGTGTGTGTGTGTGTTTTTAAATGGGCAGAAATAGCATGAGTTGCAATATGTGACCAAAACAGAAGAAAAAGAAAGATTATGATGGGCTAGACGGGAAACAGTCGTGAACTATGAATAAATAATAAAACTGATATTCAATTTATTGCATTTATTTTACCCATAGATAAAGCATTAACTTTTGTTTGGTGCAGATCTGATCTAACATTTAAAGATTGCCTAAAGTAAATAGATCTATTTCAGCAATCATTGATATTACATACTGTATCAGATAAAGGAGGAGATGGAACTTCTTGTCATGTTTCACTAGGTGTGTTTCCATTACCCCTAGAATTGCGCAAAAGCTGAATATCGCAATGAAAAAACGATAATGGAAACACCCGCATTTAGAAAAAACTCTCGAATATCGCTAAAAAGTTTTTAGGCTCTCATGAGGTAGTTTTTCAGATGTGTCGATGTAGAAGTATGGGTGAGCGCAAACATACGTCACAACCCAGATCCCAGGCGACCACAAACTAGTCATCAGGGAAAACTGACCCGCATTTTGACTAGCGTCTATGTTAGAGTGTCCAACAGATCGTCATAGTCTTACATTTTTACCTCTGATTTTTTTATATAAAACGATTAAGCATGTCATTCAGTTATATTGATAGCCTCAAGGCTCGAAAAAGATGCGAGGCGAAGCTAATGGCAGTAGGATTAAAGGAATGCCGATACATGAGTAGATGAACCAACTCAATGGCCATTTGTTCAGTTTCCCGATCTTGCAACTACAAAGGGAGGTGTATAAGGGGGTGTTTTTAAGGTTTTCTCTTATTAAAACTTTGTGATGGACTAATCTGCTGCCACAGACTCAAAGATAATCAATTCTTTAACACTTTGCTTCCCAAACTTGAAGCATTCTGGAGGAAACACATTGTGAAAGAGCTGCTTACTAGAGACATAGAAACACAACCACCTACAGGCATCTGTTAATGCTACTGTTTGATTGATTGATTGATAGATATTTATTTATTTATTTCTGAGAGAAAAAACAAACAAACAAACTAATTATTCAGAGTAAAAAAATAATAATAATATTTGCTATAGAGTCCGAAAAGGAACAGGATGAAGAATAAAAACTTTTATAATCATAATTTTATCTTTCTTGCAATTTTATTTATTTATTTTTTTTAGAAAACAATATTTACAGAAAGAAAGAAATATAAACATGTACACATACATAATCATGCACACATCTGCATATATATGTGCACACACAATGCAAAATTAATACACATATTGTGCTGGTTTACATTTGTTCTTTTTCTTTATACTTTTTGAATAACATTTCTTTACATTTTTTCTTAAATTAGATAATGTTTGGACATTGTTTGAGTTCTTCCTGGAGATTATTCCATAGTTTTACACCATATACCATATACATGCTTTTCATAGTTGTTCTCACACTTAAAATGTTCAGATTTAATTTTCCCCTCAGATTATCACCCACTTCACTGTTAAAGAACATTTTTGTATGTGGTCGGATAAGAATTATTTCTAGCTTTGTACATTATTATTACATATCTGTAACTCCACCGAATCACAGAATTTTAGTGTTAAAAATTCTTAAGAATTTGGTATATATGCTCTATCATCATCTGCCTCTTCCATTAATAATTTTTCAGTAACATGTTAGCAGCTCGTTTTTAAATGCATTTATTGTCTCTTCTGTCCTTGGCCAGTTATTTCTGATTCCAGATTTAGATCTTATTCTGACATGGTGGTGCATATTCTTAAGTAAAATGTGTCTTTCAGGCAGTCATAAAAAGATCTAAAGATGCTTTAGTATGTGTTTATTTTCATAATCAGAACTTAAAACGTCAGCATACATAAAGCAGTTATATATAGAAAATTGTAATTTTTTTTATAGATTGACAATGAGGGAATATCGATGGTACATAGTCTGGATGAAGCTCATCTTTAACAGGTCGTCCTGGGGAGAACAAAGAATACTGTAGTTTATGGCCAAATTACATTAGTGATATGTTTAGAATATAAATCAAGCCAAGCTCTTGTATCCAAAAGAGTCTGGTTAACTATCTCTGACCAGATCCTAGACTAAACATTGTAAACATTGTAATACAGCATTTTCCATAACTAGCATTTACATTTTTCCACTAGTTTGATACTTTTGGCATCAATACATAAAGAACAACAAGATGTAAAAAGCAGAATAATAATAAATCTTTTACTCACCAGTCATAAAATGAATCGAACAAATTGTCAAACTTATTGAGGGACTCCACGGTGACACATCAGCATTAACAGGCTTGCTAGCCGCTAAACCATTTGTTGCGTCTTCCTGGACTTTTGTGTCTCTCAGGCAGCTCAAAGAACGATCGCTTCTTCTGCACTATAATTGTGTTTATGGCAGGCGACCACTACACAACTTTTAGACATATTGAACAGAATTTGTTCGATAATCACAGACAAATCAATGATGCTCGATCGCGCAAAATCAATGGGTTTTATTCTTTCAGCGACGTTCTTTTTACAACATAACAAATATGATGTGACAAAATTCAGTCCCCGGATGTTTGCGCCCACCTATATCGCGAAAGTGTAATGGAAACATTTTTCTCACATTTTTGCTTCACCGGATGTGGTGTAGCAGGTCACGTGACTTCATTTCAAATAAAGATGGCGCAACGCAGTAGGAGACGGAAATCTTTTTACAAATAATTAAAGAAAAAAAAGAATCGTCATCCTTGATAGCAAACAACGGCAAAATGCAAAGTTTTACAAAGATTTAGAAATCTCACTTCCCCTCCAAAGTGGAGTCTCGGGGGACGAGATATTACGAGAGTAATGGCTAATGCGCTAAACGCCATTCAATGGAAACACCTGCAAATCACAATTGCACTTTGTCAAAATGTTAGATATATCGCTTTTATTTTGCGAAAAACTGTATTTTGGTGTGGCATATTTTGATCTTGGGTTATAGTTCTGGTTTTGCCATATTTAGTTTTTGTTGTAATTTTGGTGCTGGTTTAAGTCCTGTCATGAGCATAGTTAAGGTTCTTGGTTTTTGTCATGTTTAGTTCAGTTTTCCTGTTTGTCGTCATGTACTCTGTGTTTGCTGCATATTTTATTATCTTGGTTCTTCTGTTTTTTTGTCTTTTTGTTTCTTTTTTACGTTTTGATCCTGGTCTTAGTTCAGTCATGATCACAGTTTCAGTTCTTGGTCTTGTCATGTTTAGTTCAGTTTGTAGTTTTTCCCTCTTGTGCTCTGTGTTTTCTGTTCATGGCTCATTAGATCACCAAGTCTGATTTCTCATTCACTTCACCTGTTCCTCATTAGTCCCTCTATGTATATATGCTTCTTGGTTTTCAGTTGTCTCTGTCAGGTCCTTATGTTCATCCATGTTGTGTCTTGTTTCCTGTTTGAACTTTCGGATTAAATCTTGGGTAACAGCATCGTTCTGCCTCTTGCCTTTACTGCCTGCATTTGGGTCCTCAATTCCGCCGCATTGTGACACTTCTATAAGAAATGGCCGACACTGTTTGTACAGCTTTCTTATTCCATTAATAAAAAATAAGTTTGGTGAAGTAAGTTTTTGAGGAAAAACATTCAAACCTTTTCTTATATTCAGTTAGGACATATAAACTTTTTTGCATAGCCAGCAAACAGTCCATATCTTGGATTTAACTTTAATGATCAATACCAAGGCTCCATCAAGTCATAAACAATGAAAGGTGTTATAATGGTGGTTCATAATTCCATAAATGCATTTATTTATTTATTGCCAAACATTCAGCTGTTAGAAATTTAAAAGAACTGAATGAACATCCTCCAAGAGTGGCTATTATTTTTGCCAGGAGTTGTAGAAGTTATGTAATGAGCAAGATAAGCAGTTAAAGTTGATTGCAGTGACTGACAGGGAAAAAAAATGCCAGACTTGTCAAAGCTGGCAGGTTTATCTAACATTAGCAGCATATTATTAGCTGCAGACAACATGCTCATGGGAAAGAGTTGAGGGTTTTAATGGGAGCAGGTGAGCAGCAGCAACTAAGTGGTTACATCACATATTTACATATTTTTTCTAAGTAAAGGAAAAAGATGAAGGCAGCCTTTAAAAAGTTTGAGATATGCCTGGGGTGATGTAAATGTCTTACCTGACATTGATTAAACCCAGTCCATATTCATATTATATTTTAACTTCAGTTGAGAGTTGAGACAGCTTTTTCTCCCCTTGATATTAAGATGAAAAGGATTTTAAAGCATGACTAATAGAGTTGTTCCAATAAACATTTGTAAACAAGAATGATAGAGCTTCATGAACTAAAACATCCAGAAGCAAAGTTTGCTTTACACAAACTACTTTTGCTTACATTTTTCTCAATATATTGAGTCATAGTTACAAATGTTTGTGCTACTTTAGTGAAACAATGTCTTTACTCCGCATGCATTCTACTGGTCTCTTCCAGGTGGAAAATGAGTTCAAATCTGAGTATGAGGAGCTGTCTCAGCAATGCAAACAGTTTGCTAAGGATCTCCTGGATCAAACAAGAAGCTCCAGAGAGCTGGAGATGATCCTCAACTACAGAGATGACATCAACTTATTGGAAGAGGAGGGCAACAATGACCTGGCAAGACTCAAACTAGCAATCAAGTACCACCAAAAAGAGGTAAATGTAATGCTTGTTATTGATAATTATATAATATTGATAATTTAAGAGATTTGTGGTCATGATTAATCCAAATACAAGAAAAACATATCATGGCTGGGATAGAAGTTAATTTTTATTGATGACAGAACAAGAGGGAAACAGGAATGGTTGCTTGTTGGTACATCATTGTATAGGTTGAAATCCTATTTATGCTCATAACACGCACACACACACACACACACACACACACATCTCAGTGCACCTGCCCCCTCTGTCACCTACGGAGCTGTGTGAGTCTGCGATATCACAGTTATAGCCTTTTAAATTGTGCAATAGGAACTCATATCTTTTGGGGATTTTTTTTATGCTCACTCAGTTTGCCTCATGATACTGTGATGATTCGATGCCGTATGCCTCAGGCAACGTTCACACTTTGTTGTTTCAGTAATACTGCCAAGCCGGAAGTTTCTGCTGCATCAAGCCAAATTCTTCTCACAAGTGTCACCACCAGCCATAATGCTGTTAGAAGCATCAGGTTTTAGTCCTCAGACGTGGGTTATCGCTGAATTTTATCTGTATTGGTCTTGGCAGCTTCTGCAGATGACAAATAAACATGGCGAAAAATGGAATTAAACAAAGAGCAGCAGGCTAAGGGGTTTGATTCCATATTGAAATTTTAGCTTTAGATTTAAATGTTTGCGTGATCAAAATAACAATATAAATGCAATTATGTTTTTTTTCTAAGTGAAGTCAGACATCACAGAAAATCTGTAAGATCTTTCAGCAATCTCTGCATGCAGTAGGTTAAGTCAAATGCATTTGCATTAAAAAAGATCTATCGTTTTTTTTCCCAAACAATCACAGTTGTTGCCTGAGTTTAAAAGCTGGGGAACAAAGAAATATGGAAATTAAATTTAAATAAACTCTCCCACCAGACAACCACATCTGTCCTTGACACAAATGCCTTCCCCAAATATCTGCTGAAACTATGATTAGATTGTTCTTTTTTTGTTGTTGTTCTTAAGCTATTCTTTTATTAATGTGCTCTTTAATCCACTTAGCTCACCTGGTGTATAAATAGCTTTAGCCTTTGCTTGAATAGCAGCTTTTCCAACACAATTTTCCGTCACTGAATCAGTTTTTGGTTATGGAGTGGTGACCTGTCCAGGTTGTAGCTTGCCTTAAATAGCTGCTGGGGTAGCCTCCTGCCCCAGGACCATGAGCTGGATTAAGTGGATACAGAATATGGATGGATGGAACGACGGACGGATGGACAAATGGACAGTTGGACTGACGGACGGACGGATGGATGGATGGATGGACGGATGGACGGATGGATAGATAGCTCATCAGCTTTCTCACCATACCATGATGCTACAAACCAAATGAAAAATCAATCAGAAATCAGAATCATATTTGATTATCCATCCATCCATTTTCTGCCGCTTATTCGGAGTCGGGTCGCGGGGGCAACTGCCTAAGCAGGGAAACTCAGACTTCCCTCTCCCCGGTCACATTCACCAGCTCATCCGGAGGGATTCCGAGGCATTCCCAGGCCAGCCGAGAGATGTAGTCCATCCAGCGTGTCCTGGGTCTTCCCCGGGGCCTCTTTCCGGTGGGACGTGCTCGGAACACCTCACCAGGGAGGCATCCAGGATGCCCGAGCCACCTCATCTGGCTCTTCTCGATGCAGTAGAGCAGTGACTCTACTCTGAGCCCCTCCCGAATCACCGAGCTTCTCACCCTATAGTAAACTATTTAATTAGTTTATTCTAAATAGGACCAAAATTTGCAGAATAAACACTAAGTGTGTTGTAAAAGATTTCATTAAAGCAGCTTAGTCCCAAAATGTATTTGCAAAATATTGACCAAGATAATAAGTTAAAGAAAAAAAAAGATCTTCCTATCTATTTTTTAAAATCCTTCTTACAATCAGATAACAAAATGTAGGTTTTAATGGTTCCTGTGCATTGCATCACTTCACTCTTTAGAGCTGCATCTGTAGAGAGCAGTTAATTGTATTGCCCCTCTTGTTCAGCATCTCTGTGAGATACATTTTCTTACTTAAAGACTACAGGCAAAACTGTTTTCCAGTTAAAACCGCAGCAGCTAGTAATTTTGCAGATCAAGCTGAAAGTAAATTAGATTTCTGTACCATGTCTTGGAATCAATCATGTATTACATTTGCATAAATTTGATATTTAATAACTTTGTAAAACTTGAATTGTAAATTGCAATTTCAAATCCATATTAAGAAGTTTATGGGAAACAGTCCAACCATAATAACTAGAAAACAATATTTATTTTTACAGCTTTTCTGTTGCAAGATGAAAAAGCTTCTCCCTTAGTATGCAAATATGTTTTTTTAATCCATGTAAATTAATTCAGTGAATTTTCCAGTGCATATTAACCTCCTACATGGTAAATACTGTAAAGAAATGTGTCTAAATGATCTAGCATTTATCATTTGATTAGGCAGTGAACGTAGGCTCTTAATGTTCTTTACAATTTTGTTGCTTTTACTGTATATTTATGTAGTAATTGCTTAGTGCTGTGGGTGAAGATAAAAATTGTTACCATGGCTTCCCCCAACTAATGCTTGAGTAAAGTAGTATATAGTATTTCTAGGTTTAATGGAGAACGTGGGAAGCAATACTCTAAATGAACATTTAAAGTTATGAGATTACTCAAGGCAAAGATGACAGCTGATTATATTTTGTAGTGCAGAATTGCTCCACTGAATATAAAGATGAAAAGCAAACATCACTCTCCAGGAGCGACCGATATTTATTTGAGCTGTCTTTTGCTGGGAGCTCTGTTTGGCTGTCAGTGCAGATGCACTTTTCGAGGAGTCTAAAGTCTTGCCACTGCCATTTGTTTTAGCTGTTGTGCATCATCATCACACATCCTGGCGAATGAGCAGGTTCAGTTATGAAGGAACGACTGGGAATAGTTACAAAGTCTCAGATCGCGTACACTGAAAAGAAACATCTCTCCTGCTGCCTTTGCAACAGTTGTGCCTTGTAGCATCTTCTCTCTCCAGCTGTGTTTTAATTATCCAGTGATGTCCCACTATGCCCCTCTATTGCAGCGTTTGTGTATCATCCTTCAATTGCATCAAGACATTGATGGAGAGAACTGTCACACTGTGGGTAACAATCCACCCAGTTGCCCTTTCAAAGTGATAAATGTTCCAGGTATTTTGACGTGCAAAGAGTCACGTCAAGAAAAAGTTACTCTTCTGGAAATGCTCGTCTTGTTTGTGCAAGAAGTTATTACAACATTCTCCATTTTAATTAAGATATAGACTAAATTTTCTACAAATATTGATCAGTGAGCACATTAGATCCATCATCTCATTCTTTCTAAATGAGTTTTGAAAGAACAGGCCATACTGCAGCATAGTTACATCTCTGCATTGCAGTCTGTTTATTATCAAGACAACATTAAAATTCACAAGACAAATTCAATAAAACTTTGTAGATTTGGAACAGGGGCAAAAAAAGAACCAATTGAAGTTTAAAGTGTGGATTGGGATCTGTGTTGTATAAATTGCAAATCCAGCAATGACCTTGGTGGAGAATGTGCTGTCTAAGTGCTATTGTAAATGGCAAATGGGCTATATTTACAAAGCACTATTCCAGTCTTAACAGCCACTTAGTATGCTCCAAACTATAATCTGTATTCACCAATTTACACAAATTTAAACATACATGTTTTTTCTTTTACACACTAACACAGCCACACACTGGTAACACATTGAGCACAGAGCAACTTGAAGGTTGAGTGTGTCCCCTGAGGACAATTTTAACAAGTACACTGGAGCAGCTAGGCATCAAACCACCAACCTTTTAATAAGTGACACCACTTCATTAGCTAAAGTGTCTTTATTATGTCTTTCTGATTCATTTTATTTCCATTTATTTTGTATGAGGAAAACTTGGTGTGTGTGTGTGTGTGTGTGTGTGTGGAACACACCCTAAGTTTACACACAAGCTTACACAGCACAAGAGATTTAGACCACATAATTGCTAGTCCAATAAGACTAAAGAATGATGAACCCGCCCTAAAGCTACATTTTCTGCTACTGCCCTCTCAGAAGAATATATCTGAGTGGCGGATTTTACTTGTGACAGATGATCTCTATGGCAGACCTAACCCTTGACCCCTACGAAGCATTTAATGTGGACACTTTATTAGACTTAAAAGGCTTGTTTGATTTTATGGTGAGCAGGTTTTTTTTTCTCCTTATCTTCAAGGCATTTTATCTGCCATGTCATCTCTACTTCTCTAGTTCAACAATTCTGCATACAAATGCTAAACTGTTGACCTGAATGTGTGATTTGTTTTTTTTGTTTTGTTTTTATTGTGCAGACTATTTTTCAGTGTTGAGTCATAAGATGCTTGCTTTTGACCCTTAAAGAAATTAAAGATAGCTCTTTGTTTAACCCTCTTCTGTGTGTAGTTTGTGCATTTTCTTGTTTACCCTTTTCTGTTAATCCTCACATTTCTGTGTGAATTTTGGTTTTGCTGTTGCTGTGCTCCCAGGGTTTAGAAAGGCAGCTTATAATGATCTGAAAAAAACTCCCCACAGACTTCTTGTCAAAACAGCTGTGCTCACAGGGCACTCTGTGCTTAGTTGCAGCAGGAGGCCAAATCAGACATGTTTATTATAATTAACATATGCACTTTGCAGCGCTGATCGTGACTCCAACTTCCTTGAGGGTTTCTGGGATAGATTGTGCTGATTTTTACAAAAAAAAACTTGGAAAAAGGTCTGGGACTTGGACTCCAGTGGCACTTAAGTTGCATTTCCAGTGACTTGAGACTTGACTTGGACTTGCATTCAAAAGTAAAGTCTGTGGTATAAAAATCCAGGACTCTGGATCCACAAGATCCATCTTCATCCACCTTAAAACACACTTAGAGAGGTTAATCACTTTGAAATGAAAGCATAATGTTAGCATCTATGTTAGTAACGAGCTTAGCACCATAGCAGTAAACATCAGCTCGTTACTAACGTTCACTTAAAATAATGTTAACTCCATGAGACTGGCTATTCACTAAATGGGTTTGGAAGACAAAATTCCACATTTACTGAACACAATTTCCATAAACTGTGACTTTGTCATGATGATGTTAAACTGAGACGAAGCTGGGATCAGACCCACTGTAAACAATGTGGTTTAATTAAGTCTGTTAGAAAACTATTTATTTGACCTGCAAGTATTGGATCTAAATAAATTAGATTTTTATTTATTTTTTATTTTTTTTATTTTATGAACTTTTCTAACACTGTTATTTCAAGCCCTTAAAAATTTAAGATTTTGGGGATGCGCTAGTACAGGGGTCACACACTGAGGATCTTTTGAGCCACTATACTGCAGATTTTATATATTTACCTGCTGCAATACACCTGAGTCAAATTATTAATGGTTCATTTAGAGGCTGGTGCAGAACTTGACAACAAGCATTTGGATCAGGTGTATTGCAGCAGGGAAATGTCTTAAACCCACAGGACGGTTGGTGATCCTGCACTAAAGTGTAGCATATTGGCCCTTCTCTCCGCATTCAGAAATAAAATGGAATAAATTGCTGTATTAGTTTACAAAATTTCCCTGTGTGTCCAGATGGATTTTTGTACACATTAAAAACTCTTGGATAAGTTATGTTATGAGCCTTGATCTGAACAAAATGTTCATCCACATGTTTTCTGATTTCAATAAAGCAAAGAAATTGTCCTCGAAGTAGACCAGTTGTCACATGATAGATCACTCATTACAACTAAAAATGACTTGCAACTTGACTTGGACTTTAGTCATTAGACTTGAGATTTCACTTGAATTTGGAAAAAAGCACTTTTGAGCATCTCTGGTGAGCAGAGTAGGCACACTAAAGATTCACAGTGCAAGTTAAAAGAAGCTGTGTCTTAATATATAAAATTGCCAGAGATGCCAAAGGGAACCCATCAATTTTAAATGCAGTAGTTTCACGTTGCCCTCTTGTGATATCTCTAAAAACTGCAATTCACTATTTCAACATGTTCAAAATGCCTCCAGTCAATTAAAATCAAATTGCACAACAGGTGTATTTGTTGCGTGGTAAAAAACCATAAACACTGAGCTGAAACAATCAGTTGTTTCAACATTCTTAGTGCAACAAAAATCCATCTTCACAGGTCAGATTCCAATTATCGGTAACATTCAGCCTTTACTTTATCATTCACATTTAGTAAGGCAGGCCAGGCAAGTTTTACTTGTCACGTACAAGACAATTTAAAGTGCTTTACATAAAACATTAAGCGCATCACAGATGGTGCAAAGAAAGCATTAAAAAGCAGTTAAAGGCATAAAAAATCAATAAAACAGGAGTAAAAACTCTACATGCTTTCAGTGCAGTTAAAAATCCTCTTTCCCAAAGTTTATTTTAATGTAAAACAAAAGTAATGGTTTTACTGTCTCTGTTTCTCTCTACAAATCTGCTTGAAATCAAACCAAATCAGTGTTAGTGCCCATATTCTGCCAAAGTCTTTTCAAGCTTGTTGGGGTTTTAAGCACCATATGAAAAAGCTAGTCAATGCAGATAAAAATAAAAAAAAAGTAAATATGGTTACTAAACTTTCCTTCAACAATCACAACACACAAGCTTTGTGAAAGTTAAAATAACTATAATACCCAGAAAGGAAGAGGAGACTATGACAAGATAGGAAAGGATTTCTGGAAGCTTCCTTTCCTAGTTTCCTTACCTTATTATATAATTAAGAAACAGGAATTAGCAAGAAACTAAGAGACTCCACAACTGTGCAGCGACACTCACACAAACATGACCTTTATGTAAGAGCAATTTTAAAAAAGCTGTTGCAGTTTGAAATGTTCAGCAAAATAATAAAATCAATGAATATATTGTCAATGTAACATTTTTTCATTCACATCTCTGAATTAGCCTTACTTTGTTTTTAGGCATAATAGTATTTTAATATTGTTTGAGCTCGTATTGCAGCCAGTGGCACAAGGAATGACTCAGCAGGGAAAAGAATAAATTAAATCTGCAAATCATTAAGGTAAAATTCACACTTTATTAATTAAAGGGCGTTAAGCTGAGGTCATATTAGTGACCTATATTCTTATATTGCAAGTATTTACACCTGTGCAATGGTGCCCCTTTAGTTTGCAGTTAGATCCCTAGGCGTTGTTACCAGCTGCTTCACACATTGAAAACTAAAGTAATTGAATACAACACCAGTTGTATGAGTACGTTGGAAGCTAATAAATGTTGAACAACAGTCACTTTCATTGAAATTTTTGCATAAGAGAAAACAAAGAAAGGGGTGTTAACAACTATTGATTGAATTAAGTTTATATAAGCACTGACAGAGCTTTGAAAATGAGTGTAAAGCTGCAGATGCAATGCTGTTAAATGTGTAAGCAATTATATATTTGTAACCCTAATTCCAAAAAGTTGGGATGCTGCGTAAAATGAAAACGCAATGTAATGATTTGCAAATCTCATAAACCCATGTTTTATTCAAAATAAAACAACATATCAAGTGTTGAAACTGACATTTGACCATTTCATGGAAATATTTTGAATAATAATTTTGAATTCAGTGACCGTAGTAAATCTCAAAAACTTGGAACCTGGTCAACAAAAGGCTGGGAAAGTACAAATCAAAAACAACAGGAAGAGCATTTGACAACTAATCAGATTAACTGGCAACAGTTCAGTAACATAAAAGAAGCATTTCAAAGAGGCAGAGCCTTAAATTGTGGAACAATTTCAGAAAAATATTTCTAAAGATGAAATTCTAAAGACTTTGAAGATCCCACCATCTACAGTGTATAATATCATCAAATGTTTAGAGAATTAGAAGGTATTTCTGTCCATAAGGCACAAGGCTCAAAACTGGGTGCTCATGATCTTTGGGGCCTCAGGTAGCATTACATTAAAAGCATGGATGATTCTCTTCAGGGATTCACTCAATGAGTTCATAAACACTTCGAGAAATGATTGTCTGTGAACACAGTTCACTGTAAAATCCATTAATTTAGGTTAAAATTTTATAATACAATAAAGAAGCCATATGTCAACACAATCCAGAAACACTGCCATCTTCTCTGGACCAAAGCTCATTTAAAATGGTCTAAGGCGAGGTGGAAAACTCTTCTGTGGCCAAATCGACCAAAATTTTTAGAAACCATGGATGCCTTGTCCTGCAGACTAAAGAGGAACTGGACCATCCAGCTTGTTATCAGTGGACAGTTGAAAAGCCTGCATCTCTGATGATTGGGGTTACATTAGTGCCTGTGGCATGGGCAGATTCCACATCTTTGAAGACTGTCAATGCTAAGATGTAAAACAAGGTTTTAGAGCAACATCTGCTACCATCAAGACACTGTCACAGAAGTCTTTGCAGATTTCAGCAAGACAATGCTCAACAACATACACTCAAAAAAGAGAAACAGCCTGTTAGTCCAAGTTTCTTAACTGCAACGTGTAGTTTTAACTCAAAAAATATGACTGTAAGCTTCACATGAATAGTTTGTGTACATTTTACGTAAAACATTACAACTCAATATTTACTTAATTAATTCATGTTGAACTAACATGAATGAATCAAGTTCAAAGTAAGACATGGGAAATATCGCGAGATTACAACTCCAGAGAAAAAGAGAACACAGTGCACTGAAGGCAACTATGAGGATCACATGGAAGGTAAGCTGGAATTGTATATTGTATATGATATCTGTTGTTGTATGTCTTGTCTATAAATGTCCGAGGACTACGGATGGAAAATATCTTTTAGCTAAATCCAGCATATTTACACAATGTCATGTATTTGTACAAAGTGTTCATTAATGTGCGTTGTCCTCATTAAATTAAATAACAATAATAAAAATCTAATGTCATTCAAGAAAATGAATTATCATGCTTGAATGTAGTTTAATACATATGTATATATATATATATACATACATAAATTTAAGTATTATTTGATTAATCAGTTTATTACTGTACAATGAGCAAAAAAAAAAAAATGTTTGCCTTTCTAATTTTCTAACTTTTACAGAGCGAATATCAAGGCAGTGAAAGAGACATTGCAGAAGCGGTCTATGGGATCTATGGGATTTGTCAGGAGGTGCAGACCCTGAGGATGTTGGAATCATTTTGGAGGGGGTAGAGGCACTGAGTGGTTTGAGAAATGTCCCATTTGCAGTGCAAGGTTTCTCCAACTTGTGTATGCTCTGAACATTAGTTACCCCCCTGAGTTAAAATACACATTTGAAGCTGTACAGAAAATTACTATGAAGATGGAAGAAAACAGATTGTCAGCTAAAGTACAAACTCTCAAAACACTGCTGGCACATTTTAACTTTAGTTTTGTAATATGTGAGCCAAATGTCTTTTGTGCGTGAAAATTTAAGAGAAAAACTTGAACAGTAATGTAAAATACTAAAGACTGAAAAACCTTCTAGTCGCATCTTTCTCTTTTTATAATTTTTAAGACTGTAGTAAGCTTTTGCATATTTAAAAAAACATTTATATTTGTTCTTCAACTTGACAAGTTTGAACATTTTCTAATATTGTATTGTATCGTAGGGTGGCTGTAGCTCAGTAGGATGAGCAGTCGTCTTCCAATCGGGAGGTTTGTGGCTCGATTCCAGGCTTTCCCTGACTATATGTCGAAGTGTCCTTGGGCAAGACACTTAACCCTAGGTTGCCTCCCGATGTGCCTATCGGGATGTGAATGGGTGAATGTGACGAGTAGTGTAAAGCGCTTTGAGTGGTCAAGCTGACTGGAAAAGCGCTATATACGTACAAGTCAATTTACCATTTGTATCCATTACTGTCCACTCAGAGTTGTGCAAATGTTTAATGATAATTATATTGGATTTGATTACACATTTTAGTTGTTGGTAATTTAAAAATGATTCTCTTGCAAGTCCGAACTTCTTGACGGTGCATTGAATGAAATAAATTAATTAGTTTTTGTTGCCATAAAGGAAAATGGAGAGGGTAGTTGTACAGTTGAAAATCTGGATTGTGCCAGGGGTGTATTTATATGGTGCTAAAGAGGATTTCATCATTTTGTTTGTTTTCCACTTTGTGTTTCATCATTTAGGAGTAAACTTGGAATAATTACAGCATGCTACATTTTACATTTAAATTTCCACAGAGGGATTATAATTGAGCATAACAGCAGTAAACACTCCATAGCAAGGAGACCAATCACATTCATTGCTTTGTGTGTCACAGCAACTTATTGTTACATTTCTGTGGAGGTGCATCTCAAGAGTTGAAGGTGGCTGTGACATATGGCTACACAACTCCAGCACAAGCTAAATAATCAATTTTCAGAACATATCTGAACATAAAAGTCAAGATACTAGAAAAAAAAACAAAAAGACTCTAGCATTTACGTACTATGATACTTGACTTTTCCTTTATACTCTTTTCTTCCTTTTAGTCCACCTTGCTTTGATGATTCTAACAATGTGACATTTTAAATTCATGCATTGTTAAAAAAAGCCATCCTATATTCTCTTAGCTATTCATAAAAATTTTAATTGCATTCTTACCTCTGGCATCGATGCGTGCGAGTTTCATTAAAGTGACACACAGTGTGATCATCAGTGTGTAGGTGGATGTAGAAATCTGGAAATTCATGTTCATCTTAGAGAGGTGGAAGCATGTTTGTAGGCTCTGTGGGCAGATTCTGATTAACTTGTAGCATATGATAATAACAGATGAGAAATATAGCCTACTGTAGAAGAACTATTTAGTCATATGTGCAAGCAAAGAAAAACATATATAGACTTTATATCCATCCATGTTTCTGCTCTCAGCATCAGCATATCTATCCAAAGGTTGTGTCATGTCACCACCGTTCTGTGAAAGTGGAGAATATTTTAGGCAGACCTTTCATGATGGTAGAGCTGCAGGGGAACATGTCCTCATTGAGCTAGAAAGCATCCTCAGCACTCTCACAAAGATAAGCTCTCCTGGCACTTCCAGACATTTGACAGTTGAGGTGTTTCGTGGAGAGGCACTTCCATCTGGACTTGATTTGTGTGAAACAGTCACCCAAGGCAAATTTGGCACTTTACTGCAGCAAGTTTTCTAAATGATTGTGACAGGCAAAATGAGGGCACCACTGCAGTGATGTTTGCCTTGTTTAGATTTTTTTCCTATGGGAGAAGGAAAAAAGAGAAAAGTATGGAGTAGAAATGGAAAGTAACTGTATAATGATTCAGAGAGTAAGGAAGTGGATTAAAATGTACTCTTTTGAATAGCTTTTGAAGACTTATTGCTAAATTATTTCTCTAGCATATTAGTCCAAATATATTTCCTAATTATGTTGTTAACTGGGTAATGTCTACAGTCATTACCATCACTGTCAGTATTTAATTAAGACATCAAGCAACCCAATAACCTCCTTTTCACTGTCAGATTTTACTATTAATTGGAAGATGTAAACTGTAAATGAGCTGACCATTTTCTTGTACCTCCTAAACTTTAAACATCTGTCAAAACAGGTTTAATCAAAACTAATCATTGTCTTCTTTAAATAAACATAATAGCTCTAATGAATGCTGCTGCTATATTAACAATGGTTCTGTTTTTTTCTTCTTTTTTTTCCTTTTTTTTATTTATTTATTTGTTTTTGCTTCATTACAAGACTTTGTCTGCATCACCAAGATTAGACTTAGCTTTTTTTATCTATTAATTGCAAAGTTCATGTTCGAAGTAGTGGAAAGGAAAATCAGCAGGACCCTCCTAGACTTTCATTGCTTTATATTAATCAAAAATATTGTCATTGGAGAGCCTAATTAGAGAGTATGCACTTCTCTTTTCCAACAAATTCATACCCTCCTTGGTTTCCTCTCATGTCCTCTTATGTTTTGTGTTACTACTGTGGTTGAAATATGGAAATATGGGCCATTCTGCTTCAATCCCCATCTGTGGTTCCCATGGAAACAAAACTGTAGAGTTGGTGAATTGGCCCCCACCGGTGTCCGTCAACACTTTTGAGTCAGATGTAAAAACTCAGCGTGATATTTCCAAATATATGTTATTCACCTGGATAAATGTGTATGCATATTCATGCATGTTTGTAATGTTTGACTTATATGTTCAAAATGAATTAGCATGTATCCCAGGGGCTTTTACACTGTCATTAAATACTGCTGATTTTCAGTTCTTCTGTTCAATTAGCTGAGGTAGCCCCAAAACACAGCTAAACCTGCACTCAGTTACCAGGAGCAACATGTCATTTAATTGGATTACCTATGATTTTATTCACAGTCCTATACAAATGTTTATGATGTATAGCACACAGCAGCACAAAACATCAAACAAGCAAATTTAGCTGTGGTTGAGAATTCCACATTTTATTTATTCCAGAGGAAGCTCAAATTCTATTTGGAGATCTCAGGAAGG
>JBAMHW010000017.1:11787067-11797495 GCA_037177495.1 Rhadinocentrus ornatus
ATTTAGCTGTGGTTGAGAATTCCACATTTTATTTATTCCAGAGGAAGCTCAAATTCTATTTGGAGATCTCAGGAAGGCTGCCCTTCCTGTTAAAGGACACTTTTTTTTATCGAAGCTGCCAATATCTGACTCATTCCAACATTTCAATGTGTGTAAATGAAAATCCCTCATTTCTTTGACACCACACATCCCACTTCTTCATGTGTCCGCCTGTAGCTGGAACATACTGCAGGTGCTAATTCAGGCACATAGTCACGAGGGCGTCATGGTTTGGTAAACCAGAAAACAGCCTTAGGATGAGAATTCTCTCTCTCAAAAAGCTTAAATGCTGTAGCTATACCCTGGATGAATGCATTAAAAATAGATCCTCTTCTACACCACTTTTATTATATGTACATGTTGTATATGGAAAGCATAATTCTCCCCTCTTTTTTTATATGTTTAAGTTTGTAGCTCAGCCAAACTGTCAGCAGCTTTTGGCATCCAGATGGTACGATGAGTTCCCTGGATGGAGGCGGCGCCATTGGGCAGGAAAATTCTTCACTTGTGTCTTCATCGGCCTTCTCTACCCTGTATTTGCCCTCTGTTACCTCATTGCTCCAAAGAGTCGCTATGGCCTGTTCATCCGCAAGCCCTTCATCAAGTTTATCTGCCACACAGCATCCTACCTAACCTTTCTGTTCCTGCTGCTCCTCGCCTCCCAGCACATTGTAACCACAGAACAGGACAGACAGGGTCCGGCACCAACCACTGTGGAGTGGATGATACTGCCATGGGTGCTGGGTGAGTAGAATGCGTGATGGTAATGGAAGAAACATTTTGTCTCCTTGGCCTTTAATAAAAACCTTGCTGGGGACATACTGCAAGTTAAATTGTCATGAGACACAAGGAGATGCTAATTTTCCAAAACTTTAAAAGAAATAATGCTGCAATTAAAATTAGCACACATTATTTTGATGTATATAATATTATTGTAGATAATGTAGTTTAAAATTAGATGTTGAGAATAAAAACTGCAAAGGATGTGATTTCTGTCTATGACCATTGGAAATTAATGAGTGCAAAAAGGAAAGAAATTCTTTGCAGTTTTTTAAAAGATGTGCTGGATCAAAGCGCTTAATGAACAGATTACATTTGTACAAACTGTAATTTTTTATTATCCCCTGGGCAGTTCAAGCAACAGATTTTTGAGCCCGTTGAGTAGATGTTTCTTTCAGTTTTAGAGTTAAAGCTCACTTTCATCTTCAGGATGTTATTTCACACAAACCTTTGATTTTGGTTGTGTCTTTAGAAAAGACTCTTTTAGTATTTAGCTTTTTCATCACTTTTATCCACACTGTGATGCCTCAACAGTGATTGCATCTGTGGACTTAGCATAGTAATTTATATTTGTATTTCTTTAGTATGTCCCTAAGCTCTTAGGTTTTAATGTTGTTTTGGAGAGATATTTGAAATGTCATCAATCCTCATCAATCTTAATTTGTTAACTATAAAGATTTTTTTTCTGTTCCACCTTACAGAACTATTTCATGTTAAATGCTTTTTTGTTTTTGCTACATGTTAATACAATGAAAACAAAAACATATATGATTCTCTATCCAACCTAAAACTGCTCCAGATTCCGTGTTACCTATCTTTAATGTCTGTTGTCTGTGCAAGGAAATGCAGTCTATGCATACAGCAGATATTTTTTATGCCTGAAATATGTCTTCCAATTGGAAACTGCTTTTTTCAATCACACCAATCAATCAGTAGCAATAGTTTTATGATCTTTATGTTTGTGCAAGGATTTATCTGGGCAGAGATCAAGCAAATGTGGGACGGTGGTTTCCAAGACTATGTCCATGACTGGTGGAATCTGATGGACTTCGTCATGAATTCCCTATACTTGGCTACTATCTCCCTCAAGATTGTAGCCTACACCAAGGTAACTATTTTTTTCTAAGGGTAAATTAAAGTGGTAGCCTGACTTCTTTGTATTCTCACAGCATCTGCCATTCATTTTACCCCCTATTCAGTACAGTGGCAGTAAACCCCGGAACCAATGGGAAATGTGGCACCCTACCTTAGTAGCTGAGGCAGTGTTTGCCATTGCCAATATATTCAGTTCCCTGCGCCTCATTTCACTCTTCACTGCCAACTCTCATTTGGGGCCACTGCAGATCTCTCTTGGGCGAATGCTGCTGGACATCCTGAAATTTCTCTTCATTTACTGTCTGGTAAACTTACCAATTTTTGCTCACAGATGAAAAAGTTTCAGTACATATGCTAAAGTATAGCAGTTTCAACTCTGCACATGTTGTCCCCTTCAGGTTCTCCTTGCTTTTGCTAATGGGCTGAACCAGTTGTACTTTTACTATGAGACAAAGGCTTCGGATGAGAAAGGAAAATGCAAGGGAATCCGCTGTGTTGAGCAGAATAATGCTTTCTCCACGTGAGTTTGCCTTGTTTGTAAGTGTATTTCAAATGTGTGATCAAATTAAATCAAACTTTATTTATAAAGCATTTTTCATGCATAATAGCAGCACAAAGTGCTTTGCCTGATAAAAAAGACTGGTTTTGCATCTTGAAAACACAAGCAATCACACACCCCAATTTTTCACTTATTGAAGCTCATACACACACACCTAATCATACGCTCTCTCCTACACACAAACTAAACTTACGTAGAGACCAACATGTATAAAAATACACATAAAAGTGTTCATATGAAATTAAAACAAATACAATAAAATTTAAAATAAATCTGTAATAAACATAGAAAGAGGCTACTTACACAGGTAGCAGTTTAAATATAGATAAATAAATAAATAAGTAAGTAAATAAATAAAATAAAAAAAATCTACATTTTTATAACTAAGCAAAAGGTAAAGTTAATTAAATTAATTACAAGAGTCACTTAAAAGCAAAGCTAAAAAGTTTGCATTGAGCCTCTATTTAACAGTCTCTGCATCCCTGAGGCCCTCAGGCAGGCTGTTCCACAGGCAGGGCCCATATTATTGCAACAAGGTCTCTCTGTAGGTTTTGGTACAAGTTATGGGGACAACCAAATAGCCAGTACCAGAGGACCTCAGGGACTAGGAGCACTCATAATTTAAAAGCAGGTCTGATTATTTAAAAGGACAATTAAGACATTTAAAAACCAATAAAATAGCCTTTAAATCAATTCTGAAACGCATGGGGAGCCAATGAAGTGATTATGAAGATGTTCATTGGCTCCAATGAAGATGTTAAAATCCTGTTTACACATTTTATTCAATCAAAAAAGGATACCCAAGTTTCTCACACAGTGAGAAGGTTTTAAATTCTGCAGTTTGATTAAATTGATCTCTCTCTTGCCTTTAGGACTGATAATTAAAACTTTAGTTTTGTCCTGGTTGAGCTGTTAAATTTCTCTGCCATCCATGTCTTAATATCTAAAAAACAGTTTAAAAGGATGTAAACTGGCTCTGGGTCATAAAGAGACATGGTCATGTAAATCTGCGTATCATATGTATCAGCATGGATCCATACTTACAACAAACTGTCGATCTGTGGGATAGAAGTAAAAGCATTTTTAAACAGTACCTGAGAGGTCCACCACACTGTTTAATAAAATTTGGGAGGGGGGGACTTAATCAAGCACCTTCGCATTAACCAGAACAAAACTCTGCAGAGTTTCCTCTGTTCATACAGTTTAAAATCAATTCAATCTAATAATATAAGTTTTAATTTCTGAAGTGGTCTGCAAAGTCATCACATGTAGCATCTGATGGTGACAAGGAAGACATGTTAAAATTAGCGTTAAAAAGGAATTTGGGATTGTTCTTATTGTCAGTGATGGGATTTGAGCAATGATGGTGTGAAACTGAGTGTGAAAGGAAAAGAGCTGTTTGTATAATTCTGTTACTGATTGCAGAATGTGTGAAACTTCTCAGAAAGTTTTCTGTTGCTAAGAGTAACTGATACCTTAGCAGCATTTTAGAAATACAAGGGTAAGAATGCAATGCCATGACATGCAATACCCAAATTTAACAACAAATATCTATTCCTCACAGGTTATTTGAGACTTTACAGTCTCTGTTCTGGTCCATCTTTGGACTGATCAGCCTCTATGTAACCAATGTGGATGCAGACCACCAGTTCACTGAGTTTGTCGGTGCCACCATGTTTGGCACATACAATATCATTTCGCTGGTGGTGCTGCTGAACATGCTCATAGCCATGATGAACAACTCCTATCAACACATTGCTGTAAGCACATATCACTGACCTTGCATACATAAACCAATATATGTGGAACAGATAATACAATACACAGAATCACATGCTCTTAAAATATATCTAATCTGGTTTCAGGATCATGCAGACATTGAGTGGAAGTTTGCCAGGACAAAGCTGTGGATGAGTTACTTTGAGGAAGGAGCCACTCTACCAGCGCCTTTCAACATTATTCCCAGTCCCAAATCATTCTTGTACCTAATTTGCTGGATAAAGAGACAAGTGTGTAAGAGGACACGATCCAAGCGCCATGAAACTATTGGAACTCTTGGTGTAAGTTGGTTTTGGTACATGTTTCACCCCTTGGTACCAGTCGTCTCGTGAACAGGATGTGACATTTAAATATGTATTTTACACAGTTTTCCTATGCAAGCATACTCATGTTATACACAGTTGGAAAGCTATTTCTGACCAGTTGCAGATGCAATGTAATTTTGAAGATTACTGCCACAAAATGCTCCTGTTACATCAGCAAGTGTCCCGTAAAATTTGTCCAGTTAAATAGTTGGTCCACAACAAATTTCTTATCCAAAAAATCCTGTTTTAGGTAAAATTTGCAGGATTTTAAGGGGTTAAACATCACAATAAAACTAAAAAAGAGGGGGCCCTGGTTTGATTAAAGGATAAATATCAGAAGTCATATCAAAGGTTGATATAACATTGTATTACTATGACAACCAATTAACTTTCATTTGTCAATAATCATTTGCTCTTTAGCAGTAGAGCTGAAAGCATGAGATAAATCAGTTTATCAGACGTCAGTTGCCACAAAAGCCAGTTAATAAAATGACAGCTGATCAGTATTTTAAACCCTTGTTAATGTGAAATTGCAATCTGCTCATCAATGTTAAAATGTTATGCTTTCCTCTCTCATATTTTAAATTTAATTGAATATCACAATATTAAGTTGCATCTTTATTCTATTTTTAAACCCTCACTGATAGTGGCAACACTCCACATTCAGTAAGGTTCAGAAAAAGCAGCATTTATATAAACCTGTAATCTTAAGAAAGAAAAACAAAGCAAATGTTTTTCACTCATCTGCTCTTTATCTCACTCAATCTAAATTCATCTGATGTCTGCAGAGACGAGCAGCAGAGAATCTGAGGATAAACCATCAATATCAGGTAACTAATCTCTCTTAAAGCAAGCTGAAAATCATTAAAGCTCTCTGTGGTTGTGTGTGTGCCTTTATATAAATATATATAAAAAAATATTCTGCTCCTCAACTACCTTACTCCAATTTCTTTGTGTAAATACAAAGATTTTGTACTGTTTCATGCAACAGGTCTAACAACTACACTCAGCGGGGTAAACATCATTATTCTCCATAAAAGATTTCCTGTTTCTCTACATCCATGGAGGGGGTCACCGTTGTATTTTTATGAAGATATAGCTTTATTTATTTATTTATAGACTATACATATGTGTTATTTTGTTTTTGTCCGATTGGCTGTGAGGCTTTTACGATAGCAGCACTTTCATGTGAATAAAAGTGTTAATGTATGCTCTTTTTTTTTTACCTTGTGTAGGAGGTTTTGAGGAACCTTGTGAAACGCTATGTGGCTGCTATGATCAGAGATGCCAAGACAGAGGAAGGCCTGACTGAAGAGAACTTCAAGGTAGATTTATGTCCCAGAAAGCAATGAAATAAGTAACAAAAACTAGTCCGTATTTCTATTAACCGTGGATCAGAGCTTTCTACAAAGTGGCGTTAGTGACAAATCCACTTAGAATAATCCCAATACGCACTCAAAGAGATAATTCACAGCATCTTTTGGTTCATTGGTTTATGACACACATCTTTGCTATATTAATTTGCAGTTTTCATCCGTATCTGTTTCATCCAGTGTTTTCCCTTATACTCAACCAAGAGATTTTGTGTGTGTGTGTGTTTTTCCTTTTAATTTTTTGCAATATCATGTGATGCAGAGCAGATAGAAAATCTTAACTTATAATCGAACGTGACATCAGGTGCTTTATTTATTTTGGATGTAGTATAAACTGATTAATGATTTCTGTTATGTTCTGAGCTGAAGACAACTGTTGGCATTTTTGCTTCACTTCACATAGCAGCTATCACTAGTTGCACATGAATCCCCGTTTGTGTGATAGAAAATTGGTAGGGACAAGTCAGAACTTGCTGGATATTGGTACATGTCTTTACCATCCCTATTCAGTTCTATGCCCATGGTTTGACAGGTGTGCTTCCAACATACATGCCACCAAACCCCTGTCCCATATTTCAAACATGCTCCATCACTACTATTTAAAGTCTTCGTTAGATACTTTAGGTACAGATACCAACCTCTGGAACTAATATTTAAGTAAAATGCATTAGCAATTTCAATGAGAGCTGAATTTTATTTTGCTTTCTTTAGGAGCTGAAGCAAGATATCTCCAGTTTCCGTTACGAGGTGATGGGTATGATGAAGACAGGAAAGCCAGCTCTACAGGGAGCAATAGCGAGCAGCAGCTCAGTGGAATCCACACTTGCTTATCCTAACTCTTCACTCAAGATTTCTCCCTGCCCTTCTAGTAGCCAGGTGAAAAGCAAACTCAACCGATTCAAGATCACCACATCCATGTTAAAGCAAAGCAGCTCTTCATCTTCAACCAGACCCCCGGAGGCCTTCAATGGCCTAGTTAATGGACTCTTATCCTTGGCCTCAGATGAGAGTTGCAGTGAAACTTCCAGTCAGTGGAGAAACTATTCCAAAGACAAAAATGACCCTGTCTCACTTCAGAAACACCTCGGGAGTAGCAAAGAAGTCACATCTAGAGCAAAGAAAATTTCAAGGGAGATGTACTCTTTGTCAGAAGAGGCAGGGGAGTCTATGGACTCAGATTCAGAGGAGCAGCACAGAGAGCTTGTAGGTGGAGCCAAGATTGAGACACAACTACCAGGGATAAAAGAGAAAGAAGAGTCTCCAGAAAGCATTGAGAAGTCAAACAGCAGCTGCAGCTCTGAGCAGGATGGAGAAAAACAAACTGATGAGGGAGATAAAGATCCACCCTGCACTGATTTAGTAGATGATGGATGTTTGTCAGTGTCAGCCAGAGAAGATGCATGAAATGTGATGATACATAAAGAGGCCTACAGCCAAATAATGGACTAATTACCGAGGGATTGACAATCATTAGTTCCACGAGAGAAATGTATTCCTGCATGTTAAAAAGAGTCAAACTTTTCAAGTTGTTAAATTAATGGTCAGCTTTGATCGTTGGAGACTCAGGGAGGACTGAATTAAATCAGCAGAGGAAATGCAGCAAAGGTGATGAAGTTCTGTGTGACCGTGGAAAGGCTTAACTTTTAACAATAAATTTATTTTATCTTACCTCTTCCCCACAGATAACTGGAAAATAACTATTTCCTTATATTAATATTTCTGTTAAATCCTTCTTTTCCTTTGCCCTTATCTAACATGAATTTCTACTCAGATAATACTGATGTTTAACATCTCCGTGATAAGTCTTGCTACCTCTTTTCCTTTGCCATTTATCTCTATACCACTTTAACTAACCCCATCCTTATCTCACTAGAGCAATAGATGTGTAGTTTCTGACCTGACTTTCTGCCTTACACTGTCTGTTTCTGCACTTTACACACTTTAAAATGGCATTCAGTCTGTCAAAGATGTGTCAACTTATTATTACGCAACAATTCTGTCAATGTTTTTCTATGCAAAAACCCTGGATTGTGATCTTCGTCTTTCTAAGGAATCCGACTGTACATTAGCTCTGACTGCTCATTACAAGTGTTCTGTGGAAAGTGGCTGAACTTTGAGATATACACAGTTTGAACGCAGCCTATCGACCATTTCAAGCTACACATTATTCATGTTTTATCACTCCTGCAGAAAATTTACTTGTTAACTTGGTCAGATTAGCTGTTTTTAAGATGTAATGTTCCAGAATAAAACAAAAAATAATGAACTTTATGTGGCTTTTTTTAATTTGTTGTATGTGATTTTTAAGTTCTTAACTGTTACTGGACAAACATTTAAAAAATGTAACATTTCTGGAATCGTTTGTACATACTTATCTCTGCCAGGTTATTTAATGTAACTTTTCGGAGCTGCACAGATAGCCACAAAAAGTGAGAAAGTTACACACTTTATATGTCACAAAACTAGTTCCCCATTAACCAAATACATTTCTGCCCCCATGAGCAAAATAACTAGTATATGAAATTTCTAATTAGCTTTTTTTAAAAGACTATACTTGCTCAGTAATTTAGGAAACTGTAAAACATGTCCACCTATAAAAATTAAGGTTGTCATATTATTCAATTTTTTTATTTATCAGATTAATCCCAGCTTTCAAATTAATCATAATTAATCAAAGCTTTAAAATGAATTAATTAATCATGATTAACCACCACCGGAAAGAGGCTTCGGGGAAGACCCAGGAAAAGCTGGATGGACTACATCTCTCGGCTGGCCTGAGGACGCCTCGGGATCCCTCCAGATGAGCTGGTGAATGTGGCCGGGGAGAGGGAAGTCTGGGTTTCCCTGATTAGGCAGCTGCCACCGCGACCCGACTCCGGATACGCAGCAGAAAATGGATTGATGGATGGATAATATACCGCCGTTCATGACAATGCCTTAAATTACCCCGTTTTTACTGTATTGTAGAAACAGAATGAGCCAATGCTTACAAATATTTAGTGTTAACTGACCTTTCCTTGGGTTAACATCAGATGTCCAAGGGTCAGTAAATGCAGCCTGTAGTTTCTAGATGTTGTTTTAAATCATCTCTACCATGTTCAGATCATGATGCAGAATTCTACCGTCTCCATGGTGATATCTGTCACCAAACCAGCAGATGTGACGACTAAAGTTAAACAGCCAGCTTTGATGAAGAAACTGATAAAACTGATGATCTGGATAAAAACAGCCGTTTCCTTTCATCATTAAAGTGTAAGTGTTTGTGCTGCATTGATAAAAGTCTTATAGCAGCACCACCCAAAGTAAACACCTACTGATAAAAGAGATTATTGGGTGCTTGTTTTACAAAATTTTCTTCACTTATTTACTTTAGATGATCACTTTAGATTTAATAAACAGCTCAATATTTCATAAAATCTAGACCTAAGAAAAGTCTCATTTGGGCCCCCCTTTTCCTGGTTAGTGCTCCTGTCTGCCCCCCCATCAAAACATTTCTAGGCCTGCCCCAGCAAAGTTCAAGTATAAACCCTGTCTACCACCAGCCAACTACTGTGTTTGAGAAGGTCCTGCCAAAAACAATACTTTTGGGGAAATATGTGACGATGTAAACCATGAACCGCCAGTTTCTTCCTTCTCAGTTGAACAATAAACAAACGCAACACGAGAGAAAAAACGATCAGCTGAAATTAAAAAATTTAAAAGCGGGAAAATTGTGGTTGTGGCTCATCTTTTACATCTCACTTTTCCCAGGCTTGGGCTTGTCATGAAACACAAATACTACAACACTTTTGCGTTCTCTCGCAATACTTACCTCGTGAAAAAGGCATGATCCGAGAGAGTGAACGCAGCCTGTTAAAGCCATTTTGCTTAGTTTCTTTAGGCACGACAAGTCTGCATCTGTCCCCCTGGGTATCAAGTCAACTTAACACGCACACATGACAATGACTTTATGTCCACGTTTACAGAGGAAGTGTGTTGTTAATGTAATGCTTTAACACAGGGGTGGGCAATTAATTTTTACAAGGGGCCACATGAGAAACCTGAATTGTGTCAGAGTGCCAAACTAACAACTTAAACTTAATTCTGCTCAACTTTCTTCCATTGTAAAATTCACAAAATTATATATTATGAATAGCTGGTGCTGGTAAACAGAAAAATAAAACCCTGAATCAGTGCAATTTATTTTAAACTTGTTAATCTCCACAGACAATGAAAAGCAACAAACAACTTAACAAATTTATATAAATGCAACAATACAACAACTTGTAATGTTTTCCTTCCTTTTTTACATTATTAGTGAGAATAATCCAGTCTGTTCTGGGCTTGAACAAGGGCATTGAAATCCGGCTGAATGCCTGAGGTGGCTATGCGAAGGACAGGTGGTCATCAGTGATGAAGGATCTGTGTTTGGATTTGTTGACCTTCATCACTGAGAATGTCTGTTCACATACATAAGTAGATCCAAAGAGGACTAGAATCCTCTGAGCAGGCCTCCTCA
>JBAMHW010000017.1:11813456-11827864 GCA_037177495.1 Rhadinocentrus ornatus
AACCTAACATGCATGTCTTTGGACGGTGGGAGGAAGCCGGAGAACCCGGAGAGAACCCACGCACACACGGGGAGAACGTGCAAACTCCACACAGAAAGGCCACCAACCCCCACATTCGAACCTCTCCCAGCCGAGGCTCGAAGCAGCAGCCTTCTTGCTGTGAGGCTGCGGTGCTAACCACCACACCACCGTGCAGCCCTAATAAATATTTTATCTAATAATGTGATATGTATTAGATAAAATATTTAAAGCAATTATATTGAACAGGTGGAGTTTTAGAGCTGCAGACCTGCCTTGCAGTTTAGTGTAAGAGTGATTGGATTCTCATTGCGGTCGTATTTGTCTTTAAAATAAAAAAATTTATGATTGGATGAGTACGTAAATCTGTTTTTATCATGCAAAGATGGCATCATCACAGGAAATACCTCTAATGGTGCTTGGGAATTTTCCAACCCAATATTTTCCAGGAAAATAATTTTCTGAAAACCACCAACACTACAATTTAAAAACATGACAAGCATGTGTCCAAAGAGCAGGTGTTTCCGTTAAGGGAGTATTTTTATTTTGCAGTCATTCTTTATGGACGCACATACAAAGCTTCTGAGACATGAACTAAAACTTTTATTAAAGTACTAATTTACTTAATTCTGGAGAATATCCAGCAAACTTTGGAGAGCAGCCAAAAGTAATAAAGCCTGATTTCCTGCCACTTTCATCAACGCCTATTAATGGTATTCGTCGCCCCTCCCTACCTCTCACCCAGTTCTTTCAACCTGCCATTTATCTCTATCTGCTTTGTTCCTGCTCACTTTTGCTCCCTCCTTTGCGCTCCGCTACTGGGCTATTAGGTTATCAGTCAAGGTCTCCTGTCAGGCCTGCAGGATTTCCTTGATGGACAAAGGAAAGCATAAAAGGGAGTGTGTGCTGTTCAGACTGTTATCTGTTAAAAGCAATAGACATATCTGTGTTTAGTTTCTTAAACTAAGCTGAATAGTGTCGTGGCTCATTTTGCTATTGTAGAGAGGATGAGAGGAGGCAAAGGAGAAGTGAAGCTTATCTCTTATTTAGAGAGTGTAGACAGAATTTCAACATTTAATCAACTCCCTGAAGACAGTTGTCTTATGCTGACTGGAGTTAAATAATTTTCTCTTCTTTACACTAATAAATAAATTGGCTTCATTTTTAAATTTTACCTGAACTCTAAAACTTGCATAAGCTTGTCTGAAAAAAGTAGCAGATTTTAATGTATTGTATTTTATTAGTAATATAATTTCATTTTAAAATATTATTTTTAGGAAAGAGTCATTAATATTAAAAATGTCTATATATGCATTTCTTTTTTTGTGTGTCTCAGGTGAACAACTCTATCAATGTCAACTCAGTGGACGTGCCAGACAGTGACCTGATGGCAAAGAATGGCGTCGTCCATGTGGTGAAGAATGTTCTCTATCCTGGTGGTGAGAGCAGCATCCATTACCGGACTTTCATGTAATCTGTACTCTTTTCAGGAATCTATTTTGTTCATGTGATACAATATATGTGATACATACACTTACAGACCTTCCTGTGGGCCGTCAGGACCTCCTGGTTCTGCTTCAGAAGCTGATTCAGTACATCCAGATAAAGGTAGTGAAAGAAAAAGCTTAAGTCGGTGAATGTGAGAAAAATATTTTTTTCTTTATTTTTTCATATTTTTTGTCCAATACATTTAATTTGGTTATCATTTCTGTCCTTTAGTATGTTTCTGGATTTTCTTATACTGAGATCCCACTCACCTTCATCAGTAAGTTTTCCTTTCTGGTATTGTTGCTGTGTGTTGTGTGAACATTATATCATCTAAATTGTTAGTTGGGATTTTATTAATGAAAATTGAGGTATATCCTACACCAACATGTGTGTCATCATCCCATAAGGGGTCCCCCTGCTCTATTTTTATTTATGAAAATGTCCTCTTACTGCTGCCTAAGTCCACTTGAACCACAAGGGATATCTCATTAGTTCCTTTAAGGATGAGGTAATCAGTCTTTCAAAGCCAAGTCAGAGACCTTGGAGGAGCATTGGATGTTGCTTTCTTCAGCTGGAGCTGAGTTCAGTGCTCTCCTACCAATCAGGATATCGCTTTGACATACTGAGTAACATGAGAGAAATGTAGTCTTCAATGGTAATTAGGCACATTACATGAACTCCAGAGCTGGAACGCCAGGTCTTCAGGGATTTTTGTTTTCAGGTTTTTAGAATTTAATACTGTGCATGAAACTTAGACGTCTACTTTTTACTGTTTTTGGCTCAAATGCACTCATTCTCCAGGTCCCCGGTCTTTCATCAAACTAAAGAAAGTAAAAAGGAGAAGTGTTATTTGTCTCATCTACTTGTGACAGTTAACATAGAAGACATAATATTTACTATTTCTCAAAAGGTTGTCTACAGGAGAGGTTATAATTGGAAAGTGCTACTTCACATTACACTTTTTTAGTGCTGCAATAGAGGTGCTGAAAAATTCAGAAACCCTCAAAACTGAAAATCTATAAAACTATCTTAAAAATATTATCAAATTGTAGAATAGACTACATTAATTCATTTATCTTTACTAGAAAGACTGACCCATATTTATATAAACTTCACACTTAAGCTTTATACAAATGACTAAATCATGTTATTTGAAAGAGCAGACACAACTTTGGCTTTGGTTACCAGTCTGGGCCATGTTTCAAGAGACCTCGGGCTAAAGATTAAAGGCCCTCCCATGCAAACACCCATTTGTCAGCTTCATCTCTTTAAGGCCTGTATAAATGCTGTCAAACAACAGAAAAGAATCATTAAAGCGATGAAACATTACAGAAATAAAGTAAAATAATGCTCCTGACAGGCGTACCTGTTTATACTGATTTAAAACGGGAATTAAACATTATTACAGAAATATCTATTGGCAGATGAGAACATATTAACATGAGAACATAGTAAGTTATTCACGTTTCATTCTCTATAACTTTTAAACTAGCAGTTAACAGTTTTTAAACAGTGACTTGAGTAACAAATAACTAAATACAATTGTCCTTCAACATGAGTTACTGAAAGAGGGAATGGACTGTCTAAAGACAACAGCTTCCTAGACCGTAAAAGATAATAGCAGTAGTTATTAAAGCTTTTCTTGTATTCAGTGGTGCAATCTGGTCCTGCTTTTTTTCCTTTTATTTGTTCCACAAGTTGTTCTTATCTAGTTTTATAACAGCACATGCAACTTTTTTTCTCATTCACAGCGCAAATGTTGCTGTGCTGTCCAAGATTCAGAGTATTACCACACTACCCATGTTAGATCACTGAGAAATGTTTACTTATTAACAAGGTCCTCATAAGTAGGTTGGAGGTGAGCCAGACAGGGTATGATAAGTTAACAGTTTGGACATAGAAATATTAACAACCATGTAGAAAGTTGGTGAGATGATGCTGTATGAATGCTGCATTTTGATCAAGAACATGGTAGTGTTGATGTAGAGCAGCATATAGAAGACCATTACATGTTGCATTTACTTGCAGCTGGGCATCTGAGGTTTACCTTGGTAAAGGTTACAGTAGGGATACATTTTCATTTCTTTTACAAAGGTGTTATTTTGGAGTTCTGTCAAATGTCATAATGAGTATTGTTTGTTAAATATAACTTTCCTCTCTGATGTTCTCTATACATACTCATAAACTCTCCCTCTTTTTAGTTCCTGAGACGAAAGTGATCAGAGTCATTGAAAAGCCATCTGTCACCAAACCAACAGTCACAAGAAAAGTGGTTGTTGAGGGTGAGCCTGTGGTTACCACGGTAACAAGAGTTATCAAGGGAGAGCCGTCCATTACTAGAGTTACAAGAGTTATTAGTGGTGAGCTACAAACACTTTTAGATAAAACTGAAATCATTCATTATGTAGATGCTAATGATGAGTTAGAAAACACTGGACCTATCAAACTTTCAGTGTATTTACTGACCTGGTGCCTTTTACTGCAGGTGCAGAAGTTGATGCAGAGACAAAGATGATTACAGGTAAGTTTCTGTAACGCAAATTCAAGAAACAAATTCCTTCAATGCATGATATTCTAGATTTAAGATTTTACATGCATCGTTTCAGCTCTTTTAACAAATGCATCCATGGTCCTGTTAACTACAGAGCATAGTCATCTGGTGTGACCACACATGGTGACCACCCTTCTTGCCTTTAGAAACATTTTTGTACAGATTAGACTAACTCCAGTACTTCATCCAGTTTCCTGAACAATATTTCTAAATAATCATGAAAAAAAAATGTTGACAGAAGTCAATGTAATATTTCTGCAATGTAAAGGCTTGATACCTTTGACTGTCTACTCAGTAACAAGCCTTCCATGCCATTGACTCCAATATTAATTAATTAGATATGAAACATATGTTCACATTAGCCAAACTTTTTAATTTCAGTTCACTGTTTATCAGATTTGATGGTTTACAAGCACAAGTGTCTTGCTTGTGACTTTCAGATGAAACCATCAGTACACTAACAGCACACACGGACTAGAAACCTTTTTGCATTTATCAGAAAGAAAAAAAAACATATTACATTCTGGACCACCTCAATTCAAAGTATTTCAAGATCCTTATGCTTTCCATGGGTTCATTAAGGATGCCACAGATAAGTTATAGTCTGTTTTCTGGAATAAGCACATTTAACTAGATAAAGATGCATTAAAGGTCCCATCTTATACATTTTTTAAACAAGTGCATATGGGGGTCAGAGGTCCAACAACATTGATTGCAGTGTATTGTCCCAAATTCAGCCTTGGTCCTTAATTTCAGCCATTCCAAAAGTAGCTCTAGTGAGCTCTACTGAGAATGAGCTGTGCTGTCCATGCCCCTCTCTGGGAGAGGATCTGGCTAGGGGATTTTAGAGGGCAGGATCAGCTAGCCGTGGGTACAGGTCAATGGCAGTTTCCACTACTCCAGGACATGGTTTTTCCCTTCGTAATGTCAGTATTTGACATTTGACTTATTTGAGCACAGATTTGCTAGAAAGTGGAGCAAGCAAGTGAGAGAAGTGACAGAATTTTCTCATTTTTGGGGCTCATACACAGGCTATGAGGACACATATGACTGTTAGAAAACCTTTAGAAAGTGAATTTTGCACAATATGGGACCTTTAAAGTGTTTCTACAGGCTTTTCTACTCCCTGTGGTACACCATGATTTGGATGTCTATTCTTACCACTTATCCATCTTATTTCATCCCACTGTCCATGTCCTTGTCTCTCAGGCAAGAATGCCATTGTTACCCAAACTCTATCTAATCTAGATGTGACATGTATGTGTGTGCAAATTATAATGTGCTATTTTGGGGGAGTTCAGTTCACACTGGTTTGGCTATATTTATGGCCAAGACAATTGTGAGCTGTTTTCTGGTGTCAAGGAGTTTAGTAAATGAGCTAGGACTAACAATTTGCTCTGTTTTTCTGAGCTGAACCATCCCTTACGTGTGCACTTTTACTCTGCATCTGTGTATTTGTGTGCAAATGTCTGTATGTTTGTCTTTTCCTCAATGCTACACATTTCTGCTTGGCTTTGTGTTGGTGGTGGCGGAGGAGGTTTGTTATCAGGTGTATGTGCCTGTTAGTCTGTCCGTGTATCAGTCAGTACAGTTGCTAAGTCGTTAAGTGACTTTCAACACCCTTCTCCGCTGCCCATCTGAAGGTGGAACCGGACACATCACGGTCAACGAGCCTCAGATCATTGAGGGTAGGGTGTCCTTATATGAATACTCTATTCCCAACAGGTTTATTTTTTATCTGCACTTTCTTTTGAGCATGAAATAAAGGTGTTTGTGAATCTGTATTTCATGTGCAAGATAACTGACTACCTTACAGTGGGAGAAAAATTGGGATGCATGTTGTAATGCCACTTTTTTTTATGTAACATTCAGTCCCAGATTTCTCTAAGATAACCACCTTCCATGAAAACCCTGATCTGATCAGCAAGGAATCGGAGAAAATTACTAAAATGATTCAAGGTGAATTACATAACTGGAGACGTTGCATGGATTTTGTGATATACATGTACCTGGATGACTAATAGCATTGTCATTATTTCACAGGAGGAGGTAGTTTCGCTGCTGCTAGGAAAGCACCGGGTAAGAACATGATTAGTTCATTACGTGAACCTAATTTTGTCCAGTCAACAGAAGTCAAATCACAAAGTGCAATTTTCAGTTTTAATTTTGCATTTGCATTTTTTTCCTAACAATTTGAGCCTTTTTCATTTTTGTCCTCCTTGACATGCTTTGCCCTTGTTTTATTACAGTTGGAATGAGGAGAAGAGCAAGGCTGGTTAGGCGTCATCACAAGCCAAGGGAGTAAAGCCAGAGAAAAAATCACATAAAGACTGAATGCATGCCCAGCACTTCTGGACAAGTGTTGGTGTTTTAAAAGACTGTGGACTGATAGAGGGGGACCAAAGCAATTGAGTCATTTCTTTACTCTGTCTTAACCATACTGTGTGTGCTAGGCATGATGTGTTATGGTTATGAAATGGAGTTAAAATACCCTTTATGTAAGAAATATTGGTGGGGTAAATTGGGGATAAAGGTGAGACATATTTGAAAGGTTTCTCTAAGTTTGTTCTTTTTAAACATGTCCCTTTCTAAATAGACTCAGTTGTCAGGAGGACTTTTATATGCTTTTTATGGTGCTTGCATTCTATACAGGGGATGCACTTTAATGAATACAATAAACTGTTTTGCTACCATTATACTGAATTGTACCTCTGTAAATTATCATATAGTAATTAAAAGATACATTTAATTCTTTTTCCAGGTTTTGTGGCTACTTTTAATTAAGAAAATCCTTGCTTTTGGACACAGAGAAACCAAGTTTGTAATCATGTTCATGACTGTAAAGCACGCATGGACTTGAAATGATAACTTTTACTTGTTTTTCCATGTTTTAATATTTTTGTTTTTCATCATATTAAAGGTCTCTCCTTATTTGTACTTGCCTCTAATATGTTGAACTATAACTTTACAATAGTACCAAGTATTGATTAAATTCTACCATCACATTCATATGCATTAAAGAAAAGATTAAAAAAAATATTGTGAAGTAGGATATAGTAACATTTGTATGCAAAAATTGTTAGTTTATCATTTTGGAAATTTCTATTGTTATTCAAAATTCCACTGTCAGGTATTTGTCAGTAAAAGTCTTATTTCCTAAGCTTAAAACTGAACGTGATACACAGATTACTGCACTCAATGATAGTCTACATTTTACATTTTAAGTGAGATATTGTCATGCATATGCATTTTTCAACATATTTAATGTTTTAACTTAAAGACATATGTAACTTACCTGCCACAGTTCACCTTAAAAATGTAACTATAATGGATTATTCAGTGTTTTCCTATTGGATCTTTCTTATTTTATCTTTTACAAATACCATCACTGTTTTAACATCATGCATCTCAAGGAATATTACCATATATTAATTGTATGAGTGTGTGAAGCTCATTTCTTCTACAAATATGTCATTGATTTTGAGAAGCCAACATTGGTCTCATATGAATTTAATGCTTTTTTTGGTTTTCATCTCCTGATCAACTGATGACAGCGTGGTGATACTGTGCTCTTGAATGCTGCATTCAAAAGCATGCCAGATCTGAGGATTTATGCAATAGTTATAATGTACTGTTGTTGCAATAACACATTCATGCACTTATGCATGTATTATTAGAAAGGTACAACTGAAAACTGTTGCACCCCTTTAAAAACAATCGTTTCAAAATATGTATTTATTGAACAGTGCTTTAAAATATGTACATTATTTATGTGGGAATAAGTATTTCTATCCATACAACTTCCTATGATCATGCATTCTGGTTTTCCAGCTCTGACACAGAGCTTTATCCCTTCCCAGCGTTTCTTTTCCCCTTAAATCACAGTGCCAGACAGCTTTGTTGTCAGTCCTCCAACTCTAAATTAAAACCAGCCGACCATAACAGGGAGCCCAAAATTTATGGAGCCCGAGGGGAGTCTCTTCAGAGACAAGCGCAAAGTGCCAACTAGGATTCACGACATGATCGATGAACTGTGACAAAGAAGCTTTCCAAACAACTCTGAACAAGCCACTTCAGCTCATCTAAGACACTGCTTTCTATTTTGCGTGTCATAATGCGTCTTGTCAAAAGACAGATATGCAAACACCTGCAGGTGTCATTTTCTTTTTGTGGTTTTGTGGTTGTTGTTTTTTCCCTACTTTTAAACAAAATGGACCCAGTCAAGAGCTTGTCAAATTAATTTTTTTTGAGAAAAAAAAAGAAATCCATTAAGTTTATACCTTTTTAATAACTTTTTTTCCAAGTTGTGACATTTGTAGACAAAATTTCATAACGTGGCAGAAATTATATGAAAAAGATAGACAAAATAGAGAGAAAAAAATAAAATAAAATAAAATAAAATAAAAGTGCTTCAATAATACCTGAATTACCATAGTCTGAATTCATGCCAGGCAGGGTATATTAATTTATATAGCCAAGTTCAACAAGGTGAGCATGTTTATTCTGTTGTGTGACACAGTAACACAAAACAGAATAAACTGTGCACTAAAAGGGATAATCTTAATGAGTGATTTTTTTAAAGAAGCAAAGTTGCAGCAGTCATTCAGTCCTCTGAAAATATACTCCAAAAATATGGTGCATGATGATTGAAAACAGCTTATTTTTGTTTAGGTCTAACTCAAGGGGTCAGAAACCAAATCTTTACCAGATTATCTGCAATGGCTGTAAAGTTCATGACATACCACATGATCTGAAATATCTTTTTACCCTAAATCCGTTCAGAGAGAAATGGCACCATTTTAACTTCAACTTACAACAGAGGAGGCCAGTGTGGAGGCCTCAGAAGTGGAGTTTTATGGTCCACTTTGAGGTATCAGTGAGAACACAGGCACAGCGTTCTGAGTCTGATTGTTTCTAGTGATTAGACTTTCACAGACAGTCATTCACTCTCTGAATTACTCTAGGAGGATGACTTTGTAAGTGACTTAATTCAGATGTTGAAATTCAGGTTGGACTCTATGATGGCATCCAGGTTTCTGGCTTGCTTTGTGATTTTTACATTACCGACTAAAGCCAAGCATAGATTTTGATCCTTAGTTCCAAAGATAAAATCCTCTGCTTTGTCTTACCTTTATTAAAAGGAATTGTTCAATATCTCTTTGTTTATTTATCAGACGCACTTAATAAGCTCTTATTAGGGATTTTGATTCCCATGGTGATAGTATTATGTAAATGCATGTGTTATCCCCATAACTATGGCAACATGTTTTTTTATCAATTTTTTTCTGAATTTACAGAAAAATATGTTCAGAGGAAAATACAGCAAGCCCGATGTGAACTAAAACATTGACTAAAATGACTGCGAATAGCTGTGGAGGCCACAACGCGGCCATAACACAGCACACACGCACCCGGTGTAAATTGGGGGTTACACTGAGCAGTGAAGGTGGGTGTGCCTTTCTTCTCATGAATGTGCACAATCTGGAAAAGATGACCAATAACAGATTCCCCCACACTAAAATATCATTCATTCATTATCTACCGCTTAGTCCGTTATTGGTCACGGGTAAGCTGGAGCCTATCCCAGCATTTTAACAGGTGAGAGGCAGGGTACACCCTGGACAGGTTACTAGTCCATCGCAGAGCCAACACAAAAAGGAACAAACAACCATTCACGCACGCAATCACATATAGCGAGAATTTCGAGTCACCAATAACCTAATATGCATGTCTTTGGACTAAAATATCAGAGTAGAAAAAACTTTCTAAAACCTATTGTTTTCAGTGCAATAGAAACTGAATGTAGAGACATACTGGAAAACTCAAACATGCAATGAAAAAAAAAACAGCGTTGGTCACTTGTCTGATGAGTTTTCAACACTATAATACTGTAGAAAGCCCAGAAAAGTCAGAATAGCCTAATAGGACCCTTTTAAACAATGCAGGTGCCATCATTTTTCAGACTTTCAATCATACAGATTCTTGAAAAAGAGTTACAAGCTTTGCCAGGAGAATTTTACATCGCTCAAGCATGACAATGATTTCCATGACCGAACAGAAAGCAACACAACCATCAAACTATAGAGCAGGCTTTGCTGTGCAGATGAGTGGATCCATTTATGCTTCTGGCCTTTGGTTCCTCTGCAGAGGAAAAAAAAGTGATATGTGTGTCTATGGAGGGAATGATGTCACGCCTAGCAGATGTGCTTTGGGAGAACAAGTGTGTGTTGTAAGTATGTGTGTGTACTTCTTCTGCTGACTGATCAGGATCTTTTCCATGTCAACACCAATTTAATCAGGAACAGTAGTCTGACTTTAAAGGTAAAACATTGTTTCTGAAGCTGTGGTTAGAGTTAGCAATAAAATATAAGAAGTTTTGCTTTTCACTAGTTATTGTGAGGTTTAGGGTGTTTGGTTAGACTGTAGTTACAGAAAAATTCTCCCCTAATATCAACTCAAGTCAAATGGCCTTTAGAAGTCACTGCATGTACAGTAAGGATGAGACTGCTGAACGACAAGAAAACACTACAAACCTGCATAAACATGCTTGAAACTGGAAGACATGACGTGTGAAGCATGACTAGCATCTCCTTCACTTTCACAAAGGCAAATATACACATGTGCAACACATATTTAACCCTTAGAATGAAAATCTTGTTCGAATGTATTGTTTTTCACTATTAATGTCTTATTTTATCAATTCATGAATATTGACATTTTAACACTAGAACGACCAGCCTACGAAAATTTTCGTTGAGGCGTGGTCTCAAAGGGGGGCTAATAACACCTCATTGTTTGCCTGTTCTTGTGTAAAGTTACTGACATGAAGAATTTACACAATTTGTATTTGGCTTACTGAGCCCCCCAGAAGAACCTCCCCACCCCCAGTTAGAAAGTTTCTAACTTTTAGATCAGTTGTTTGTTGATCCACTGAGTGCACTGCATAAACTTTTAAGCCATTCCTTAACTATTTATAAATGATATATTTTTGTTTTGTAGTCTGGTAATGTAGAATTTTAAGACACTGGCTGGTTTATATTCACAACTGAGTCCCAGACTTTTTCTAACAAAAATGAAAGATCACTCAGACTTTGTCCCCACATGTGCTTTGCACTTTTATTTATGACCCCTCAGCTCATTTTGTCATGCAACAGCTGGTCACTTTTGTCATCCATAGAAGTTATGAACAGAATCCGTGACAAAGGGCAGCCTTGGCGGAGTCCAACCCTCACTGTGAATGATTCAGATTTACTGCCGGCAAGGATCAGACTGCCAGGGTCCCCGCCTCTGGCAGCCACTCAGCTCACACTGCACCCGACCCCTATGGCCCCTCCTGCAGGTGGTGAGTCCACGGGAGATGGGGGCCCATGTCACCCTTTCGGGCTAAGCCCGACTGAGCCCCATGGACAAAGGCCCGGCCACCAAGTGTGGACATGTATGCTCTTGATCAACCTTGCTGTTTCACATTGTAAAATACCATCAAGGTCTAATAGATAATTCACCAAGTTTTTTTCAGTATCCTCAACAGCCACACATTTATAAAAAATATTTAAATGTGCTTAGACGATTTGCCCTTCAGTCTGGAGGAAATTTAGCCTCACATAATAAGTTAAATGTTTTTATTGCAAGAGTGACAACAAAAAAAATTATTTGCACCACAGATTAACTGTACTTTGATTCAATCAAAAAGAAATTATAGGGGGAAACTAGTTTAACTATGTATTAAAAATATTAGTCTCAAAGTAGTTTTGGCAAAATATCTTCAAGATAAAGAGCTGATGAATTAGACACACTAAATGAACAGCATCTGGCAATTTTTTGTGTCCTGACTACTGAAAGATGAAGTAAGATTTAGAAATCATATTGACTAGATGATACTGTTATCATAAATTATTTTATAACCAGAATATAGGGTCAAGTTTTTTCTTTCAAAATTAAAAGTAGCTGAATTACTTTTGCTATATTTAATTAAGTTGAGGCAACTAAAAGAAAAAGAAAAAAGAAAATTTTTCATTACAGATATAAAAAAAATACAGATTCCTGAAGACATGCATGTGTAATTCCTCTCTGGTATTAGACACCAAATGGCAGATTATTTAATTCCTGTAACTACTGAAGTGGAGCCTTCGTGGACTGAAAGTCTTTTCCAGCACATCTGACAGATGTGTTCAGATACTCAATATCCTGCTTAGAGAGACCATTACCATCAGGGAATAGAGTTACCAAGGAGTGGTGTATAAAGTCTGAAGCAAAGCTTGATAGAAAACATGTTACAAATTAACTTCCTTATAAATGCATCATCAGAACATTTCCAGAGCATATTGAATGCTGCTCATTTCTTCCCCAGGTAAACAGCACACACATTTAGCAGTCCACATTATGTAAAATAAAACATCTGAAAACACTATCTTCTAAACTAAACTATCCTCACCTTTTCTCCGCTGTCTAAATCGGACTATTAATTACTTGATGTAGGTGCTTTCAGTGGTGGCTAGGTTGCAGTATTGACACTCTGGCCAGTCTGCAGCAAAAAGTCCTCTATGCAGCAGTGTGATGTGTGTTAACAGCAAACACAATATCAGCTCTTCTATGGAATATGACCACATGATTCAGCACTTGTTCCACACACATTAATGGCCTTTGGGCAAACATAAACTGCCAGTGGTTCTGCAGTTGTGATCTCCGGGATTGCTGTTGATAGGGACTAACCTTTGTATATTTGGTGTACCCAATAAAACCTGGGCCAGATGCAGATTAGATGCTGACATTTTTTCAGGAATCCCATGGGTCAGATAAAAGGGATAAAAGTTACCAGTAGCAGACGGGAGTGGGAACCAAACAAAAACAAACAAACAAACAAAAAAAAAAAACAGGCGCGCCATTTTGTAGTTTTCGCTCAATAAAACTACACTGTAACCAAGGCTGTGTCCGAAAGTTCCCCCTACTGCCTACATAGTGCCCTATATAGGGGTCACGCCATTTTGTAGGGGTGTCCGAATGTCCAGAGAGAAAAAAGTTGGGCACCAATATAGACCACAATGCATTGTGGGCAGAAGCTCAACATGGCGCAAGGAGGCGAATTATTATTTTTTTTATTTAATAAATATGCAACAAAGAATAAAATGCAGCATAAGGAATAAAAATATTTACACACACCTTTGGACTGGATTTGGAATGACGATGTAGTTGCCGTGGTGACGGCTGGTAGTCACATGGTCTGCGGCGAGGGAAAAATAGGCAGCTTCGTGTCCGAATCGGCAAGAGATTAAGTGCACTATGTAGTGTGCTATATAGTGCAACCCTATGTAGTGTAGGAGGGGTTAGGGAGTAGGGTGGACATTCGGACACAGCTCAAGTACAAAAAGAACTACACTACCCAGAAGGCAACACTGCTTTCCGCTTCCCTCCCGGGATTGAAATAAGGAAAGGAAAGAAGTTCGCAAAGACCCGCAGAGAAACCGATATGGCAAAAACTGGTTTAAAATGCAAAGTTAGAAGTAATGACTTGTCTATTACGTTGGTAGAACTGGTAGAAAAGACGGACATATTAATGAACTTCACAAGAGTTGAGTGCGACAGTGTAAACACAATGTACGCCGCTTGTAAAACGTGTTTAGTTAATGACATTTAGAAATGAATAAAATATACAATGTTATATGTTCTGTTTGGATTTATTCAACTTTGGTAGATATGGTGTTAAACCATATACTGTTTTATTGTTTTTTATTGTAGCTGACCGAAAAGAAAGAAGAAGAAGCTAAAACACTAAGCATCTGGTCTAAAATACAATGGTGAGAACATTTAATCAAATTCAATGTATTGCCTAAAGACTAAATTAAAAAACTAAAATAAAATAAATGGGAGCGGGAGTCATTCTAAATGAGAGTGGGATGGGATCGGGAGTAATTTTATCAGGATTGGGATGGACAGGATTTTTTTCTGTGGGAGTGGGATGGGACATGAGTGAAAATCCACTCCCGTGTCACCCTCTAATGCAGATGACTGTTGTTCATACTCAAAGGCACAGCTCCCACATTAGTAGTGTTCTTACAAAAAATTATGTATTCTTAACTGTCCCATTTTCACTGTTTCTATGTTCACAACTTAATGAACAGTTCTGTTTAACTGCTACTGTAACTCACACATTGACAGTTACTTTTGTCATGAGAATACTTCAGTTGTCTGTGTTTTTAATCATTTCCAATAGATGTATTTATCTAAATTATAATATTTTGACAACTTGTAAATTTATCTATGAATTCATAAACAATCAATGTTGTTTGGTTTTTGCCTTTCTTGCCCTTCTGCAGCATAGAAATCTAAAGACAGCAAAAATAGAGAAAAGGAGCAC
>JBAMHW010000017.1:11836309-11852296 GCA_037177495.1 Rhadinocentrus ornatus
ACTTTGATCTGTGGGTGACCCAGGAGATCCTTCTGTGGCATCCAGTCTACTATAAGCGTGTTGTTGCCCAGTGTAGACGGGTGCTCCCCTTTATGTCTCCATATCACCTGATCAGAAAACAAACAAGCACAAATGAGATTTCTATTTACTTTGTTAAGAATTATATGGTTACATATGCAATTTTTGGCATCCACTTGATAGGTATCTTCTGTGGTATGTTCCATCAGCGAATTCAAATAAATATATATCAGCATCCTTTTCTAATCCTTCAAAATCCCATTTTGCATATGTCTCCAGAGTAATTTCCACACATGAACAGACTGAGATTTATAGGGGAAAATAGAAAACAATTTGGTTAGTCTTTTTCTACAGTTGCTGTTCACTAAAACAGATCACAGATGAAAGTTTTGTGCTGCAGATGTTTGGTCCAGGCCGGAAAATGTGAGGGAGTAAGTGAAGAGTAACGGCTCTCTGGAGCACGCAGGAGACTGTACAATGCAGAATGCATTATGAGAAAAGAAGATGAGAAGATGTTGAAAATTGTAGATGAGACTTTTTGTTGTATTGGTATACATATACTAATAATAGCAAATAGAGAACAGAAAGCAGCATGCGGGTCAGCTGACAAGACAAAGTCTTACCTGCACTGATGTTTATTGGGTTACTTATATATTGAGCTGTAGTTCTAGAATATCTTAACACATTCATTCAGTATCTTTAATATTCTGGAGATTTTACAAGAGAAATGAGTGGAATATCTACACACAAAGTCTATGGTAAGTGTTGCAGATGTTCACATCCTCACACGCCACTGCACCTTAAAGAAGTAAGGCAACCAGCTGAAAAGCTTATTTGAGGTTTCCCTTAGGTTTTTGGCTTTGGGTGTGGGTAGGGGGATTGTTGACTACAGAGGCTGATTGTTGATGGTGGCGGTGGCTGATTGTTAAGCTCTCTTTCTGGAGACTTGGCCTGGTGCTTGTCACAGTTTTGTGACTTTGGCGCTTAGAGGGTTAAGTTAACTTAGAAATCCTTCACAAAGGAGTCTAAACAGAACATGTGGATTACAAGCATTTCAAAATAAAACACAGCCTTACAAAGACTGAAATGTTCTGGGACAGTTGTGTCAACCTACATTATGAGTCTAAATCAAACTCAAAATAGGATGAACTTGAGACTACAATTTAAGATAACTCAGATAAATTGAGGCAACTTGTGAACATAAGGAACCTCAACCAGAGACATTTTTAACTTAACAACATGAACTGTTTCAGGTCAAAAACACAAATAGACCTGAATAATATCCTAATTTTATTTAATTTAAGATTATACTTTGATTTACCCTCTTAATTTTGGTTCACACAACCCCAGATCCCCTGAGATGAGTTTACTCAAAAAAGCTTTACAACTGGGTGCCTTACCTTTTTAAGTTCACTCAACTTTTTTTTTGCAATGTGCAAAAGAACATTTCATTTAAGAACATTTTACATAACTCAGTATGTTTCACTTATACTACACTTACTTTTGTAGCTTATATAGCGATTCAAATTTACAGTGCTGGTGTAAAATTTTTGTCACTGCTGAAATAGTAATGAAGCCAACAGTGAATAACTAATGAGTTGATATGAAAATGTAACAGATATAACAAGCCATAACATTACAGTGAAAAGAGAAATCACGGTGCATGTTACCTTCTGGGGCATCTTGGCAAAGACACTGGCAATTTTATCAGCAACGTCTTTGAGCAGGGCGTTAACCATAGTTCCTAGAGACATGATGATCACTCCATGCTCCCCAGCACTCTGAACAAACTTCTCCAGGTCTGCTGGTAGAGGCTGGGCTGGTTTGCACTGGAACCCTCCAATGTAGACAACATTTGGCATCGTGGGTCGGGGGAAATCAAATACAAAATCTGACCTGAACAGCCAAATATCTGCTTCCTGAAGGAGTGAGACAATATCATATCCACTCCCAATATATTTATCACAAAGAGCATTATAAATAGGCCCCAACACAATTTTTTCCTGGAACAATATGATGCCATGGAAAAGCATGTTTTTGACTCTCTGGATGAAATTCATTTTGTCTGTCAACCCAGATCCTGGCACAGGAATATAAGAGAGTGGCGAGGGGGCCAACACAAAGTGACCATCTCCACTAGTGATCCAGCGCACGTTGAGCACCAAGGGCAGCTTGAGATATTTGGCTAATACAAGCCCTGGTCCTATTCCTGGATCAGTGAGTACCAGATCATATTGGGAATCAGTTATGCTTTTGAGCAAATTCTGATTTTCAAAGATTTGAATTATAGCGTCAACCCACAGTGCATGTGCCTGAGAAAGCATAGAAAGAAAAGCATTGGTGAGCTTGAGGAATGTCAGCAGTGAAGTTCCTTCTCTCTGCATCTAAAATAAATTATTAGAAAAAAGAAGCAATGAAAAGGGATTATCTTCATGTCCATTTAATTAAACTACACACATGGAGGTCAAATATGTAGTATATACATAATCACATACCCTCATATGCTTCTCAAAGTACACATCAAAAAAGTTCTCTACATCTTTACCCATTTCATAAGTAATGGAAGTGTAGAGAGGAGACTTTTCTGGGATATACCAGCTGGTAGAAGCTCTGATCACAGTCAGGTTGTGTCCCCTGGCATGAAGTTCTTCTAGGAAAATCTTCATATTGATCCAGTGGCTGCCATCTACAGGGTATACCAAAATGTTTCCTCCTTCACATGGTGGTGTGTAGAAAGTCAGGCATAAACCAAAGAATGCCAATATCACACACACACGGTGCAGTAGCATGGCTCCTAAAATATCAGAGAGAAATAAACACTATCAACCAACTACATTGGTCTTTGTATCACAATTTAAGTGCTGATAAAGCAAACACAGCACAGAAAATATTCTTTTTATTAACTAAATATGTTCAGCTACAAGTTATATTTCACTTAAATCCACTGGAAATGTTTTAGCCTCTGATAGTTGCATGATCCCAGCCACAACAAGATAATGTTTCTGAAATACACTTACCTATTGTCAGGAGAGATGATGGTAGTACTACTTGCCTACAGACAATGGGTTCATTTATTACACGCTCAAGTTCAAAGTCCAGTCTGCTAGATAATCTGTCCTTACCTAAGTAAATGATTTACATCAGGGACATGCCATATGGTGAAGAAGGCAACTATGTTTAGTCCAGTCTCCTGTGCCATGTCATCATACCTTCATGATGGGGGTTCAAACTCATAATTTAAACTCATAATGGTTTGAATTAGGTAAAATTGTTTGTACATCAGGATCTACATTTTTGGGTAGAACACAAAACAACAACTTCTGCACCTACTGAAGCACATGTTTTTCTTTATTTCCCTGTTCACCAGTGGCATCTTTAGTGTGAGGATGTTGATGCAACCATGCAAAGCAAAGCAGTTTGGCTGTTCAACTAAATAAGAAAAAAAAGGAAAGAAAAAATAGATCAAGCTTTTTGACAGGTTTAAATTCTTTTTTTTTTTTTTACTTTAAAAGAGGGAATAATCTAAAATTCATCTTTTTTTAGATTGGAGGAATTTAAAAATGGCTATGTGAAGAACTAGAGGTGTAATTTCATCTGGAGTATAGCATGACATCACACACCGTCTCTCTGTGTTGATCTCCAGCCCTGTGTTTACCAGCCGGTCCAGCCGCACATTCATCCCTCCCTATAAAAGGCTTCAGCCAGCGAGCAATGGCAATGCATATTTTCAAAACAAAATGGTGGAGCATTGACCAGAAGACAACCAGGAATCGACATTGTCTTGAAAAAAAAAACAAAAAAACAGTTGTCGGCGAAGAAGTTGTCGGATAGAAAAAGGGACATAACCCAGAATAACATTGGCCTTTTATTTTTGAAGAGAAAAGCACTGTGAGAGCTAAAGGAGCTATAATTTGACTTGAAGCTAGCTCTCCTCCTGGACAGTAAGTAACATCATAAATGTTATAAGTTACTTCGACATGTTTGTGAACATGTGCGAGTATGGGGAAGAGGTACAGGAAGGTGTGGCTCATCATACACTTTGTTTTGATCTACAGGCAGCACACAACAGCAAACCCTGCTGTGAAATTTCACTTATTGCCCCTTTAATGTCAGAGCTCTTCATTATTCATTTATGCAGATTTATGCACAATAAATGTATGTTTAAAACAGAGCTGGAGTTTTGATATGGGCTGGCATAGCAGGTAGGATTGTACAGGTCAACAGTTTAACTCAGTAAAGTGCTATGGGACACCTCCACTTTTGTGATGCAGGAGTACCACACAGTCCAACAGTCCAGCTCTTCTGATTTTAATATGTAACTTAACTTCTTCCTTGATGAATATGACCAGAGAGTGAGCATGCAATAAATGAGCTTTTGAAAACACTGGAATTCCCAGGATTTTCAGCCTCTCCTGCAGTCCCCCGCCTTATACCATATCTAATCACCTCACTAAATGACCTATTGTTCAAATCACATACTTAACCAAGACTTTTGACTCTGCACCACACAGAAATGGTCATTTTTTTACTTCACTGCAGTTCAAATCTATAACGATGAATATATATTTGTGCTAAATCTTTATTTTTGTATACATTTAAGAGCCAAGACGGTCATTTTTATCTGTAAAATGCTTTTTGTAGCTCTGTAAACTCCAGTGTTTATTGGCAGGAAATTTATAACCAGACTAAATCAAATCAAATCAGATTTTTTCAACTGTTGCAGTAGACAAGTGGCTCATTATGTCATTAAATGTGTTGTGCAGGTTTTTGACATCATAAACTTCAAGTCAAGTCAGATTAGCTATAAAACATCCACAGATCATTTATGTGTATTTATGCATACTTATGGAGGTTAGGCTGTCAAGCAGCATTTGAAGATTTGCCAAGTGAATAACAAATTTTCCACATTTAAAAAAAATAAATAAAAATTAGACAGCTGAACGGCAGATCTCTGAACAATGTCTTGGGAAACTTGACAAATACAATGATGATACTCTGAATTACTTACCACCATCTTACCACTAGGACAGTGAACAGACATTGCAGGAAACTCCTTATAATCTTTTATAGTTAGTATTTCTTATTTTTATTGCTTTTTTTTTGTCATGTGCTTTTCTTTTTTTCTTATTTGCCTGTCTTTTTTCAACGAAGACAAGCATATCCCCGCTTCCAAAATGTAATTTAATAGCAATAGATTTGACAGGCTTCGTCACGTAAAAAAACATATCCAAGTCAAAATTACCACAATATGTTGACAAAAGTGCAAACCAGCTGTGTAGAAATTTGTTTTATGTAGCAGATTAAGTTTTAATAAATGAAAGTTGTCATTGTATTATGAAAAGAATTATATCATTATGGTGCACACAAGCCATTTTTATTTATCAAAAGGGGGACTGGACAGGATAATAACCACATGAAAACCCATGGATTTCTGACTCATGCATCACAGAGGGGTTTCTGCTCTGCTGATATCAAGTGTGGAAAAAATAACAGCCTTCTAAGCGTTGCATAGGCCTATTTGTCTTGCTGTCTACATACTGACAGAGTAAAAACACACTTTTTCAGCTCATTTCACTTTGTGACCTTTTGGCTGAAGGACACCAGGAGACTGGTCAGAGAGACAGGCCAATAAAACATAGCTAATAATAAAACCAAATAATTAAACTTGCATCTGTATTATCTTGATGGAGAAACTCCAGGATTTTAAAGGATACAGACATTACAATTTCTCCTACAACAACAACAAAAAAAACTTAATAAAGGGCTTTTTTTGAGGGTTTATTCAGCTTGACCTTTTGCATGCCATATATATATCAGTGGGGTAATGCCGTGCTTTTCTTGCCTAAAGATTGGGAGGTACTACCAAAAATATGCAGACAATAATGACACAGAAGCATCTGAGAGGCAGTTTAATTTAGGTTTACTTCACTGTAGATGGCAAAGTAGTCAATTAAATTTAGAGAAAATAACAATAAATGAAAAACTTCTTGAGTGAAAAATCCATCCAGCTCATTCAAATTTAGCTGCTACCAGGTGACATGCAGGACACACCCAGTTCATCACAGAGAAACAAATGACCACTTACGTACATGCACATTTCCTTATAGGGAGAATTTTAGAGACACTAAATAACTTATTGTTATGTTTTTTAACATGCGGCATGAAAGCAGAGTACCCAGACGGAGGGCCGTTGCTAGTTTAAAAAAATACAGAGGTCCACCACCCATTTAGCCCACACACATCAAGAGATGTAAATGAAGTACAAAATCTATTTAAAATAGAAGCAACTTGTGTTTCACACAAACCACTCCCTCTCTCTCATGTCCTGTCTCTTTTCTCCATCTATGCTGTTCTTTTCTTTTTGATTTTTTCTTCCCTCTGAATGCCCTTTCTCCTCCCACATCTCTCCTGCCATAAACATTAAGTTCTCTACACCTTCCTTAGTTTATAGTTGTCTGGGATTATAAAACACATCTCTCTGTGGTCAGAAGTCAGATTTACTCTGCAGAAAACCTTATCTAGGCCTGTTGAAATGATGTGAGCTGATCTCAGGGACACATTATATGTTCAAACTAACTTATCACTCCATTCAGCTTTTTATTGTAGCCTTTACTTATTTTATTACTTATGTCATAACCACATTTAATTCTGCACATTGGAACATCTGAACAAAATGGGAAGCCTTGGTTTTAAGATTGCAAGGAACTCCTGTTGCACGTCTCTAACAGCTCCACATTTTCTCCCTCTGTACATGGATACTACCTGATAGTACCTGATAGTATCTGCCTGCAGCGCCAAAGAACTCCAGAGCGATGTCTGTCTCGTACCTGTCCTTCTCCTCCTCCCAAATCACTTCATCACCTCTGCTTCTGTGTTCTGATTGATTATCAAATGTTTAAGGGGGTTTGTGGCCTTCCCACACATCAAACCGTGTGTTATTGCTGTTTGTGGAGCTGAAATGTCTCCACACATGACAGCACTTTGGACTGAATTATCCCTAAGCTGTGAGTGAGCGATGCGCTGTGCAGACTGTGCCTTATTTTGCATATGATGGGAGGCAAAAGAAGAAGTAGTTTATACTTTTCCTGATAGTTCACTTCCCATTGTTCATGTAAATGATAATTATTTATAGGAGAAGGATTTTACGTTTAAAACTAAGTTTGAGACTATAAATAGTTGGTATGGGAGGAATTTTTATTTCAGCATTAATCCGCACATACCCGGTAGTCTTCAGATAACCACTTAGCTCAAAAGCATTTATTTTATTCATTTTATTACACACAGCAGAACAATACCAAGGTCCAGACCTTGGTGTCCTCAATGGTAGATACAGCCTTGCCCAGAGGGACTCCACATACGCATTGGGAGAACATATAAGCTCATGCCCCAAGCCAAGATTTCAACCAGGAACCTTCTTGCTGTAAGGTGACAGTACTAACCACCACACCACCGTGCAGCCCTGTGTTTAGAATATATTGATCAATTGTCTATACCCACTTATTCCAATGCAGGAAGATTTCAGGGGGGGCTGGAGCCTATCCCAATGGGTACTCAGTGAGAGGCAGAGTACACCCTGGACAGGTAGCCATTGCAAAGCCAAAAAATTTCCTAATTGGACAACAAGGCAAGGCACCAAAAGGCAAGTGTTAAAAGAAACTGACTTGACCTTTAAAGAGCCAATCCATCAAAGATGGAAGTAGAAATTGTCAGTGTCAAAAGTTACATTCCACCTTTTAGAGAGTAAGCAGGTACTCACTCACCGCCAAATAGCTGCACTATAGCGGTGACAATCTGAATGTGTCTCTCTGTGTGTGCATTTGTGTGTTTATTGCAATCAGGGTGTTTAAGTTTCCATGGAGGTGAAAATGATGATCTCAGAGTGTTATGACAGGATCCTGCTGCTGACAGATGAAACTTTTTTATGAAACACAGTGATGAACTGTTACTCATGTGGCAACCTGCCTCAGTATGAGCTGCATAGCTTTTCTGGAGGATTGTCAGATTATATGTACTTTAGTTTCTTCAGGACCCAAATTGATGGATTTGATTTTGGTTCCTTATACAAGAAAAATGCACCAGTACAAATACACTTCACAAAAACTAATATTTAACTCTTGTAATGTTTCATACACAAACTAAATTATAGGACAAATATGGTCATAGAGACTAAATATAAACCATTTACAGGCTCCAACCTTGCCCACTGCTTTGATTTGACTTTTAAATTTTTTACTTTAATTAAACCTTGTGGGAAATCTTCAATTAGACTTTGCTGAAGGTCTGTTTAATTACAGAATAAAAATGAGATCATGCTAGCTCATCGTAAGAATAAACTACCATCTGCCACTGTGAGCATAAACAATTTGTTGAAAATGCTATTTTTAAGGTGCACAAAACAAACAGTGTTACACAGATTAAATTATGCTATTTAGAAATGCTTCCTTTCACACAGCAGCAACAAAGAGATCCAGTAAGAAGGTGAATTGTTGGAATATTCTGCAAACCCATGGGCAAACATATGGACATAATTAACAGGAAAAGGGGAATTTTGTTATTGCTGGAAAAAAATTCCCTCCCTCACCATCCCTTACCTGATTTTTGTGTTTTAGATATATTTCATATAACAGCATCTAGTCAAATTTAATCTTTACAACAATTACTTGTAACTAAATAATGCAACAAAATGGTGACATATCCCAACCAAGGTCCTATCTCTGCAAATGTAAAAAACAAAGACAAAAATAAGAATCGAAGAATCTGCAGCATGTCTTGGGAAATAACTGTAATTACATCGAAATCACTGTGCTGCACACATGCAGCACATACCAACAGATCAGTTTCATAAATGGCGTATAAAGATTTGGATGATTAATGACAGATAGGTGTGATACCTGATTCTTGTTATCACATATTTTAAGTAGAATTTATTTCCAGTTAGGACTGTGAATTCCTTACATATAAGAGTTCTACCACAAGATGTAAGACACAACTAATGTGCTAACCCGATTGTTATCTGTTAACTAAGGACAGATTTAAAACACTCTTAAGGAATAACAGATCACATCAGGACAGAGAAATCCTTAAGACAATCAATGCACATAAAGAACAAACAAATTTGTTCACAAATTCATCAAAGATAAGTGTTTAATAAAAATTAAATGAAACTTACCAGTCTGTTGGTTGCATAGATGAGCTAACAGAAGAACTGCTGGGCAAATTGTCAGACTATTTATCAGACTGATGGAGAGGAGATATCTGCTAAATAACATTAGGTTTAACATAGTCTCAGTGGGGAGAAATAATTTGTTCTAGCTATGTATGCATTCACCAATTTCATTCATTTCCCTCGTGTGATTTGATGTGAAAAGAAAAACTCAAAGCAACTGTGGAAAAATTATTAGTCATTGCAAGCTTCATTAAATTGTCACATCATGTAAATAGCAGGTCTCGGTTATTCATGCAGCTGTAGCACCTCACTAAACGTGCCAGAGGAGATTAAACATAAACTTGCATGTGTATAAAAACCCTTATAAGAATCTGTTATGATGTAATCGTGACACAGTCCTCACAAGCATCTCTCAAAGTCAGTACAGACTGATGCATTTGACTAAATATACAGTGGTCCCTCGTCATTTTGCGGTTCATCCTCTGCTGTCTCGCTGTTTTGCAGATTTATTTTGTATGCAGCACTGCAAATTTAAGTATATGTAAATCCTATTTTAACCATTCTATGTCCAAATTTTACTGTATGAATCAGGCCACTGTGCTTTGTTTCTTGATTGGAAGACACTACAGACGAGGGTGGGGACGCAGCGCCAGCAGAGAAGCTGGGATATATTTTACGGGGTGAGTAATTATTAAGAAATTCACGTTGTTAAATATATGTAGGTTTTTGACAGTGTATATAGTGTGTGAGAATGTTGAAAATGTTCATTATAGTTTAGGAAAGGTCTATAAACACTCCGAGGACGGATAATTAGGCCTTAACATGCATTTGAATTGTGAACAATTATAAAGGTTGTCATTTTCGCGGATTTCATATATCGCGGGGTGTTTTCAGAACATAAGTCCCGCAAGGGGGCAAGGGGGGGCTGAAGGTGTAATTGCTAAATTAAACAGCAGTTGTCAATTATTTAATTATTAGTAACAATATTAACCTCCCTAATGATGAATGATGACCTAGTTATTTTGGAAGTAGAAGTAGTAAGAAAAATAGCCTTCTATCATCTTTTCCACACCCTTTTCTTACCCTCACTGAGATAAAATGTCACAAGGTTACGGAAAGGTGCAAAGAATTCAAATAAAAAAGGGTCTAGGAAAATACGACCGCATTGAGAATCCAATCACTCTTACACTAAACTGCAAGGCAGGTCTGCAGCTCTAAAACTCCACCTGTTCAACATAAATGCTTTAAATATTTTATCTAATACATATCATATTATTAGATAAAATATTTATTAGGGCTGCACGGTGGTTTGGTGGATAGCACCGCAGCCTCACAGCAAAAAGGTCGCTGGTTCAAGCCTCGGTTGGGGGAGGTTCGAATGTGGGGGTTGGTGGCCTTTCTGTGTGGAGTTTGCGTTCCCCGTGTATGCGTGGGTTCTCTCCGGGTTCTCCGGGTTCCTCCCAAAGTCCAAAGACATGCATGTTAGGTTAATTGGTGACTAATTGGTGACTCTAAATTCTCCCTAGGAATGAGTGTGCGTGAATGGTTGTTTGTCCCTATATATGTTGGCCCTGCGATGGACTGGTGACCTGTCCAGGGTGTACCCTGCCTTTCACATGAAACACTGCTGGGATAGGCTCCAGCTCACCCCGTGACCCCTAATAGGAACAAGCAGTACAGATAATGACTGACTGACATATCATATTAATATATTAAGACATCATCTTAAATAGCATTCCATTATCAAAATTTGTTATTAAGGAAAGAAAAAGGCACAAAAGTTAAAAGGTGTTTGCTCTCTGTCCTTGTATTTATACACATGAATTACAGTAAGTACAATGTCATCAACATAAGTATGCCATTGAAAGGTGTTGCAAAAAGCATTTGCTAGATGGATGTCAGGAGTGAGAGTGAGCGTTAGTAGTTCTTTGTCTCTTTTTGTTGGCCCTGCGATGGACTGGTGACCTGTCCAGGGTGTAACTGCCTGTCGCCTAGTAACTGTTGGGATAGGCTTCTGCTCCCCGTGACCCTAAATTACAATAAGTACTATAGAAAATGGATGGAATTATCTCCTTTTTTCATAAAGGATAGTCTAATGTAGCCAAATGCTAAAGGAGATGAAAAAGGAAGCATTAGGGATTCTTTCCCTAGTAGTTTAGAAAATTCAAACAGCTCTTAACAGATCTATGCTAACACATGCTGATTAGCACAACATGGAAACTGTGAAAGGAGAAGAAATAAAATGTCTATTTAGGTTACTATTTAGGTTTAAGTTTGTTTGTTCGTTCGTTCTGAGGACAGATTTTAGCCAATTTTCCATGGTAATCACAATAACCATTTGCACACCCCTGAAAAGAATAAGATCACAATAACAGATTTCAACGATCAAAAAGGGGAAAAAAATCTTATAGTTGTCAAGTACTATTTAAATTATTACTTTTGGGTCTTTTCACATAGAAAAATAGGTTTAAAAAAATCACTCTTTTTTCAGATTTCTTGTCTCTTGAACACCATTGTCATGGGTTATCATTACAAAGACACAAAAATAGTCATTTTTTGATGGAACAATGTAGTCCCCTGGATCTTCCAACAAACTAAAAACATACCAGCAGTGAAACTAAGTGAGATGTTAAAGCAAATGACTGTGGGCAAATGGTCATTTAAAAACACTAAGCTAATTTTGAGATAAAACAAAAACATTTAAAATTTAAGCTCAGATGTCCTCAAAAGTGATCTGCATTGGTTGTTATTTTGCATTTTATTCTCCAGAGGCAACATTGAACTTCAGCCAACACTTGCTGGCTAACAAAGAGCATATACAGGAAGAGGAGAGGGCATATCTACTGTGAGTCATCCCTTAAGGGAATAACTTTTTCTTGGTAAAAGTTCCACTTTGTTGAAACACTTAACTGTATCCATGCAGAAGGCCACTTTGGAAACTGCAGTGTTTCAACTGTCAAAGCTGATGAAATCATGATTTTCTCTTGTGCATCTTGTTAAACGGTAAGCTATATGGGTTGTTATTGTGTGTTTATGCTGCTGTACATTTGGAAATTTTCTCCACTTTAGGATGAAACTCTTAATTTCTTACATATCATTATTTCATTCATGGAATAATGGTATGATTTGGGCTTGTTTTACAGCCAGAGGTCCAAGTGCGAATGAACGCCTGTTAAATGTGAAGCCATCTGTCCAACAGTTAAAACTTGGCTGAAATTAGATGAGGCAATAGGACATAATCCCAAGCACAGCAACAAATTAACAAATAATATAGACTCAAGTGAAATTAAATGTTATGCCAGAACCATCAGAGGACTGTTTTTTTAACGTTCTGACACTTAAAACCTTAAATGCAAAGAGGATGAGCTTTCTCTTCATTGGTGTATGCTCTTTAAACAGTTATTTAGGATATCATAAAGTGCTTTCAACTTCCTCATCTGCACTTTTATATTCACTTGCACAACAAGAGACATTTATAATAAACTTTCAAAAGCTTTCAAAGTAATACAATGGAAATGTGCTGTAATCTAGGTATTTATGACATTTAAAGACAATTAACTCAAGCAGAACTGGTATGGGGTCAGCTATTTTGTGCTGGCAACTGAAGCACAGCGTAACTATTTATTTAAATTTTTTTCATGTAACCCACGTATATTTTTTAATATTTTAAAATCACCCACAGAGCTGGTATTGTCTTTGAGTATTCCGTAGACCAGAGGAGCAGTCAGGTCACAGAAAAACACATTTGTATGGCAGAAGCGTGGCACTGTATTATGTCTGCTGCTTTTATACATTTGTATTTCATTGATGCTCCTATTACATGTTCACATTTTCATCTTTTGAATGGTTATCAGTGCATTTTTCTAACTGTATACAGAGAAATTCTCCAAATGTTGGACAGATTAAATATTAAATGGTTTAACAGAGAAATCTAAATTGCATTGCTTGTCCTCTGTACTCACCCACCTAAAATCCCAGTCACGTTCAGTCGAAGCTGTAATTCCATCCCAATGTTCCAGAAGTTAGCTTGTACCTCCCACCCTGTATTCTGTATAGTATCATGACCTGGACACATGTCAAACATCATCTCAACTTCAAACCAGGATTTAGAGCCAAATATCTGTCTTGCATTAAAAAGGAGTCTAAACTCCTTCTTCATATGTCACATGGTATGTGCAAAAAGATATAATCTGTACTATATATTGCCCAGTTATTTTTTAGGAAGTTCCATCAACCTCCCACATCTTGTTTAACAAGCCTTATTATTACCCTGACTCAGTCTGAGAGCTTCATGTTTCTCCATGATTCTCATACATCTAGAACTATTTTTTTTTCTAGAAATTTTAGACCATAATTGTTTTTTTTTCCTAAGCCTGTCACTCTGTTTAGGAAACAGAATAAAAGCTGCTTACACAAGCAATCCATGACTAATAGAAAAATTTGCCTGCTGCTGTGACTAAACATGTGCAAACATGCATGTGTATTTGCAAAAACTCATGCACTGTCACAAATCTTGTAGAAGTTTAAGTTTCAGTCTACAAATTTAATCAGCAAACATAGGAGTGGGGTAAATCTGTGTTTTTAAAGTGAATCTCTTTATTAGGGCAGAGATTGACACATTGAACTTTTTCTATGACAGAGACCAGACTGAGGAAGTGCCAACATTATCTTATCTAGTCAGTTGAATTACACTGACTCAACATGAAAAGAATTTGCATCAACAGTGCTAACAGAACAGATGTTTTCCTGTTACTGCAGAGCCTGCACAAGCCATTCTAGTTATAACCAGTTTTCAGGATTACAACAAAGAAAATAGTTTTAGTTAATAATGAAAATTAGCATGCATAGTACAGATCAGTACAACAAAGACATGCATGGATGTATATAGAAGGTGTGTGTTGTGATTGTAAAATCCAAATGATAACACAAACAAAAAGACAGCGCTGAGCACAGGAAAAACTGAGTAATGGATAAGTGGATAAAATAACTCACCAGGTGTTCTGGATTACAGCCAACCCTGCCCATCTCCACACTGACAAAACACTTCCAACACCAGTAAAACACACAACAGCACAGCTGAGATTATCTGGGGCTGTGAAAGCAGTGTGTAACTAAGAGGAAAAATTTAATCCTCAGCAAGCCTTACATACATACAACTCTACATAGCCATAATATTATCACATGTGGCTTAAACAAGGCAAATATGTTCTGTTTTCTCAGACTGGAAATGAATGTAGGGAGACCAATTCTTCTATGATGCACTGGTTTCAGTAAGAACTTGCTGAGGTTTCTGGGAACATATCAAATAACAAAGTCAAGATTTTGAAAATAGTCAAGATCAAAGCCTTGCGATCAGCTGTTTTTGGAACATTATGTGGACTGATTACTCTCACACACACACACACACACACACACACACACACACACTAACGTCTATGTAAACCAAGCGCTTGTTCTGTCTGTTGTGTCTCTCTTTGCTTTCACTGCATCCTTTCAATCTGACAGTTTAATTGAGTGATTAGAATCTAAGGAATTCACAATGAATCCTCCTCGTGGGGTAAAGTTTGCACTAAAAGCAAGTGATTGACAACTCCTGTGGATTTTCTAATGTTTGGCTGGATAACTCAAGTTGAGCTTCCAAATGTGGCAGTCTGTTTTAAGCAATGACTTAAAGGTGCAGCATGTTATAAAATCAAAGGTTAAAGATAGAAAAATGTAACATATTAAAATTTGTTTCTTTTGTTTTTCTTGTTTTTTGTTTTGTTTTGTTTTTGGTTTTTGCATCTAGTCACTTTACTAAAAAACAAAAATGTGTATATTTAATTTATCCATTTATGTCTACTAATGGTGGGTCCACATACATGGTGCCACCATTTTTACCATGGTGTCTTTAAATGGACAAACAACCTAATGAACCCTCTGAGCCTTAAACTGCTTTGTTTAATAGGTGCTAATGCCTTAAAAGGCACATATAAGAAGAAAAATGAAATAAAATAAAATAAAATAAACTGTAATGCAGTCATTGCTTCACCTGAAAATACTGGATTCACTGGCGCATGTTTATGTCTAAAATAATTTTGGACACTGACGGGCGCTGTCTATTCACAACTGTGCCTGGCAATTTAAGTAATTTAAATGCCCATATTTACTAGAAGATGTCAGTAATTCTTACACACTGCATTTAACTCACCTACACATTTAAAACAATCACTTAATTGTAAGTGATGTGAAGATTGCAATTGCTTCTTTGAAAGTTATTTTAGGAACTCTTCTTACAGTAAGTGGTATTAAAAAAAATAAGAAAAGCATTTCACTGTTCCACTTTTAAAAGGGTTTCAATGAAATCTCTATGTGTTATACTCTAATCAAATTCAAAATCAAAAGTACACTCTCAAAGAAAAGAAAAGAGTATCAAAATTGTACTTTTAGTGGTACAGAGGGTTGCTACTGGGGTGGTACCCTCAAAGGTACTACTGATATACCTTCAGCAGTTCAGTTTGTATGTAATAATGACCCGTATTGTAATTCTGGGGGCTGTATGGTCTTTAAAAAGCATAAATTGCACTATTGAGGGTACAAAAGCAGTGTCTTGGAGGCCACCACCACCATTACAGACAATGGGTCGAATTTTGTTAAATTTTTTAAGATGTACAACATTTTTATTACTGTTCCGGTCTGCAGGTTGATCTCCTGGGCAATCGAGGTCTCTTGTGCTGCAGAAAGCGTAGGTAACAGGTAAGTTCTGCTTCTCACTTGGCACCACCAAAATACCATCACTCACAGAGGAACCGGTGAAGAGCCTG
>JBAMHW010000017.1:11859556-11880006 GCA_037177495.1 Rhadinocentrus ornatus
GAGTGTGTCAGCAGTTCCTGCAAGATGAAGGCATTGATGCTATGGACTGGCCCGCCCGTTCCCCAGACCTGAATTAAAGACCTCCAATTGAGCAATAGTTTTTGTCTGATTTTGTTGTCAGCACATTCACCTATGTAAGGAACAAAGTGTTTAAAAAGAATAGTTCATTCATTCAGATCTAGGATATGTTATTTTAGTGTTCCCTTTATTTTTTTGAGCAGTGTATAATACAAAACAATTTTTGTGATATTTATTTACGAGATCAGTTCCTTCTGTTTTTTCTTGCCATATGTTCTTCAGTCTCTACTACTACTAGGTAGAAAGGGGTTCAGTTATATAACTAAAAACTGACATTACATTATCACACACAGCAGACACTTTGATTTAACTTAACAATGTCAGTAAAATCATTCTAACTTCTGTAGGTTGTCAACAGTGATCACACATTTAGGAAGACGCTCACCTGTTCAGCTGTTTTTTTGGGAGGACAGACAAGTGAAATATGATCTGCATTAACAAGTTCAATAATATTACTAAGTAATAATCCTTAAAAGATTAATTGGTGGTGACCTTAAACACTTAAAGATGAGGCCAAAATATGTGAGCATTTTTTTAACCTTTTTAGCATTTAAATTAGTGGCATGGCTGCTAGAGGCTCTGATTCTTATAGCAAATGAGCATCACTGCCAAAAACTAAACATACTTTTTGCAAGATGTCTATTCTTAAAACTATGATAATAAATTATTTTTCTTTCTTCTTTTTAATTTCAAGCCCCAAACCATTTCTAAACATAACGAAATTTTAGTTTTTTTGTCTAAATCTTAATATATATCTTTATATGTCTGGCTGGTTAGCTCAATTGGTAGAGCATCAGTCTCCCATGTGGGTTAACACCTTCCAGATGGGTCCTTAGGCAAGACCCTTAATGCTACTGCCTAACCATTGTAAGTTGCTTTGGATAAAAGCGTCAGCTAAATGACTGTAATGTAAAATGTAAATATACACATGTATAAACTGTCTGTAATGGTTGTGTCTCAGGAAGAAGAGCGGTTTCCAGTAGTTGGAAAGTTGTGGGTTTAGTCCCTGTTTTCCCAATCCACATGTTGAAGTGTCTTTGAGCAGCTTACAGTACTCTGCTTTGCCCTAATTCCTGCTTGGGAATTTGAAAAAGAAAGAATGAAAAGAAATAAAGCATTTGCTAAAGGAAATCTAAGTGTAGTCTTTGCTCTAGTGTTTATAGAAATATTTTCTCCCTTTTTGGAAGCGGGGGCTAATACCTTTATAATCATTAAATATAATGAAATATAAATATAACAATACGATACTACAAATAAGTTCATGCTGAGACCAGAGTATCTCCTTAGTGAAAAAATAAATAAATTAAAATCAATGGTTAATAGTGTTATACAGTGTCAGAAGATCCATGGAGGTATTAATTATAAAGCAATTTCACGGACGTTCTTTCCTTCTTTTTCCAACATATGGTGCATCTCTGATTTAAAGTTATCTTTACCTCAAGGTATGGTTTTAATTGGTTTAAAAGTTTTAATTGTAATATTTTGAGCAAATGTCGGAAAATTGGTATAAGTTGAGGTCATTCAAATTACGTGTGGACCTTGGATCCTACTGCTGCCAATGATTAATCATGTCCAGGAAATTTACATTTGACTTTCAGTAATAATTCAGGTGATTTCATCTGTTTCCATTCACCACTTTCAAAATGTCATTCAAATGACATCTGTTTACACCAGTTAAAGCTTCCAATTTCCAATTGACACTTTTCCATTATGGAGAAGCAGACAGTCATTGACTTAGACTGTGTGTTTGACATGTACTGTAAGGCATATATGTTTTACATCCAAAGTGAAATGCATGTTTGGACAGGCTATGGGGACAAACTCCTGCATGCTTGAAGGTTATTCTATCACTTTAACACATTACTCCAAAGCAATATTCTTTTTTGTGATTAATAGAGTTGGACAGTAACTATAAACCTATGCCAAACACATTTAAATCCAACACTGCATATTTGGCTGCTACTTCTATCATCCAAGAAGAACAACAACAAACCCAAGGCTATTAGAGGAATACTGAAGACATAAATTTTGAAATATCAGACTACTGGAAAAAAAACAACTTTACTGTTATTGACTAAAATAAGTCTCACTAGTTTTTACAGTGTAAAATAACAACTGAATTATTAATAACAGCTTTTATAAACTCCAAGTGAATTTATTCTATAACGTTGTTTAGTATTGTTTGTTTCTTTGTTTTTTACAAACAGACTTTGACAGATAAGAGGATTCAATCTGAATATAAAAGCATGGTCTTAAATGCAGACTTTGGTAATACTTGTCCTGCTTTTAACAACTAAAAGCAACTTTACCTGTAGATAATCTTGTGAAATGTTGTCATTAAATACCAGTATATTATGCATGGACCTAGTAGGCCTATCTGTAATTCACTTCAAAGTGGTTAAAGCCCTATCCACATTCTCAAGCTTATCAATGTGGCATAAATCAAAGGGTCAACAGTATTTTTGGGTGAGACATGAAAGTAACAACTTACAATGAGAGCAAGACTGAAGCAATAATTTCACAGAGCAGAGAGTAATTTAGTTTGGGTGAGAGAACAGGATAGGCTTCCAGCACCCCGGGGCTACTAGAGATTAGTCCCCCAACAAGATCTGACCCACTTCTGCATTGGGAAAAGAAAACACTTCCACCTGGTGTTTTCCTCATTTAACCTCGAGCACTGAACTGGCTCAGAAGTGCTGAGCCAAAAATCAATGAGGTATAGATTTTATGGGTAGGAGTTTCAGAGTTTCAGAATGGTTTTAGACTGAACTGAATCAGTCCCGCTGACGTTCACTAGTTTTTTATGCAACCTTTGTGTGTGCTTCAAGACAACTTTTAGTCATTCATAAACCTCAAATCTAAATATGACTCTATGATTGTTCTCTAAAGGTCTGTCTGAGTTTTGGCTCACCTATATAAGAAATTTGTGTGGATTTTTTGTTTTTACTAATAAAAACAAATAGAGAACACTGTTGGTGGTCACTTGGGATGCAGAGACAAAGGTATAATTTAATCCTGTTGTCTATGTAGAATTTTCCTTTTCTTTATTGTATTTTCAGCCTGAAAAGACAAATATGTCTATTCCTATTGTGTGAATAAATGTTTAGGATTGACCAAAACCTGCCAAGATGAATTTTACAAAATGTCTTGGTTTCGGGTGTGCTTTCAACAGTCTTGTCCTGGATGTGCTGGGACTCCTGTTAAACATTGTTTATGGTAGAATCACTAGAAAATAAAATGATGCCACAATCAAAGCAAATGTACCAGATGTGAATGCAGAAAGCATTTCAAGAAATATGTTAACTCTACAACATGTTGACAGACGGAGTCTAAATACTTTTTGCCAAATGACACAAACATGCACTAAAATGAACCAGTCAGTTGTTAATGGAGCCATTTATATGTGTTTTGGTTTAACATTTATGCCATTGGAGATAGGGTTAAAATAGACTTTCAGGAAAACATCTCTCTAATCAATGCAATGACATGTTTGGGCAGAAATGTCAGTCTGTAGTATGCTGCTATTTGGCTATAATGCTTTATTACCATTGTTTGTTTTACATTAAAAAAGCATAATGGAAATAAAAAGATTTTTTTTTTAAATACACACAAACAGATCTCCTTTTCCTTTTAGCTTTATGAATAAATGTCAAAATGGGAGGAAAGAGAAAAGAGATTTCATTTGGGGATTTTACTTCTTTTGAATATCTTAGTTTTATTTTAAGGGGCATCCTATTTTTAATTGTCTACAGACGTCGAGGACATTTTATTGATGAATTTTCTGAATTATTGTCGGTTATCTCTTCTGATTTTAACTATTTTATCTTAACTGGAGAAAAATAAACTTTAAATTCTCTATGAGCTGTACAAACAAAGCCTGAGTAACTATAACAATGAGCTGTGCAAGGCCAGACAGCTACATTTATCCGAAATGATTAAAAAGAATGTCAACAATTCTCGTACTCTGTTTGCTATGATTTAAAAACTTACAAATCCTCCAGTACAGATAAGGCCAGAGCTCTTTTCCACTGAGAAATGCAACCAATTTGCCAACTTTTTAGCCAAAAAATTAAAACAATATGGCAAAATGTTAATTCTACACAGTCAAACAAGAAAACTACTCTGTGTTGAAAACCTGGAAATAATACTGATATTATGTCACAATTTAATATGGTCGATTTAAAAATCCTACAAGAAATAGTTTGAAATCAACAACATGCACTCTGGACATTACACCATCCCAATTAAAATTATTAATTAAAATCAGTTTTTACCTCAGTAGAAAGTGATCTCCTACTCATAGTTAAGAGCTCACTGGCATCAGGCATTTTTCCCAAGGCACCAAAGAAAGCTGTCATTAAGCCGCTCCAAAAGAAAAGGACTCTAGACGCCTCTTTATTGAACAACTATGACCTGTCTCTAACCTTTCTTTTATATCCAAGATTATTGAGAAAGTTTTATTTCACCAGCATAATGAATTTTTAAATGAAAGTGGAAATCTTGATAAATTTCAGTCTAGCTTCCGACCTCATCACAGGACTGAAACAGCTCTGGTCAAAATGTTAAATGACATAAGGTTGAATACTGATTCGGGTCAAGTATCAGTCCTGGTTCTGCTGGATCTCAGTGCTGAGTTTGATACTGTAGATCACATAATCCTGGAAAACTAGGAGTTTTCCAGTAGGACTTTCTGGAGCGGTCCTTAACTGGTTCAGGTCCTATTGAGATGGCCGGAGTTATTTTGTTACGATCGGCAGCTATGAATCCGAGCGAGTGACAATGGCTTGTGGAGTCCCCCAGGGTTCAGTCCCTGGACCTCTTCTGTTCAACTTGTATATGCTCCCTTTGGGTCAAATATTACAGAACTTTAGCATTAATCATCAAAGTCATGCAGATGATACACAACTTTATGTGTCGTTGTCACCAGAGGACTGCAGCCCAATAGACTTACTGTGTCAGTGTCTGGTAGTGATGGGATGTTCGGCTCTTTTCAGAGAGCCGGCTCGTTTGGCTCGGCTCCCAAAAAAGAGCCGGCTCTTTTGGCTCCCGCTTGTGTTCAACATTTTTACGAGAAGCCTTATATTTGCCTCCTTTTAAGCATTTATTCTGATACTAAACCACTTTTGTTTACTATTTCAACAAAAATCTTGTATTGCACAAATGGACAAAAAATAACAAACAAATCTACAAAACAGAACGAGAATCAAACTCAAGAAATCAGCATTAATGGCCTCAGTGCAGGTCGGCATTCAGAAAAATAAGCTGCCTCATCTTGGATGGGCTGATCCGGTTTCTCCTCTGTGTGACAAGGGTTTGATGACATGACGCACTCACTCACGTACTCTTCCCACGGCTGTCTGCTGTCTCACACAATGTAGCGGCATACAAAGCAGTGCTGTGGGCAGAGCTGGGGCTGAGCACTGAGAGCTAAGCATGCAGTAAAAGAAAAAAAAATGGGAGCCGGCTCTCACTCGATGGGAGCCAGCTCTTCTGATTCATTACCAAGCATCGGCTCTCAGAACCGGCTCTTTCGCGCATGGCACATCACTAGTGTCTGGAGCAAATAAACACCTGGATGAGAGAGTGCTTTCTACAATTAAATTAAGACAAAACTGAGACTATTCTGTTTGGTAGCAAAGAAAAGAAGGTCAGCATTTGTAAACACCTGGAGACTCGGGCTCTTAAAATCACCGACCAAGTTCATAATCTTGGAGTGTTGAAAGACTCAGATCTGACTTTCAGCAGCCACATCAAAGCTGTCACTAAGACAGCTTTTTACCAACTCAGAAAAATCAACAGAATTAAAAGTTTAGTCTCCCAGGAAGACCAGGACAAACTCATCCATGTATTCATCTCCAGAGGACTTGATTACTGTAATGGTCTTTTAGCAGGGCTTCCTAAAAAAAGAGCATTAAACATCTGCAGCTCATCCAAAATGCTGCTGCTAGAGTTTTAACCAGGATTAAGAGATCTGAACACATCTCACCACTTTTGAAATATTAAAACTGGCTTCCAGTCAGTCACAGAATAGATTTTAAAACCCTTCTGATCGTTTTCAAATCCCAAAATGGTTTAGGCCCAGAATGCATCTGTGATATGTTTAGAGAATATAAACCTAGCAGGGCTCTTAGATCCAAAGATTCTGGTCAACTAGTCCAGACCAGAGTCCAGACTAAACATGGAGAAGCAGCATTTAGTTTTTATGCTTCAAACAAGTGGAACAAAATGCCAGTGGAGATTAAACTTTCACTAAATGTAGACATTTTTAAATCCAGGTTAAGAACATTTGTTTTCTCATGTGCCTATGCATGAATCCTGCACGGTAACTTCTTAACTTCTCTTTTTAGTAATTTTTATGTAATTAATGATTTTATTGTGATTCTTGCTGTTTGTTTCTGCCTTTTACTATTTCTTAAAATCTGTAATGCTTTTGTTTTATGTAAAGCACTTTGAATTGTCCTGTACATGAAATGTGCTATACAAATAAACTGCCTTGCCTTTTCCTACAAAACCTGATAATTCTGCCAAATATTAATAATGATTTCAGATTACAGGTTTGGTTTTTTTCCAATGTCATTTCAATGGTGGCAACACTTTCCATTGTTCAGTGAATTGTTCTACATGTGCATTGAAAGTCCAGTTAATCCTCTCAGACAATTGTTGTAGGAAATTTGGCAGATAAGTAATGGAGTAAAATTGTCCCTCAGGGAAAACAGAGGACATGTGTTCACTCACTGGCATGCTGTGTGTTTCCCTTGGCCTTATGCAGTATTGTCCCACAAGGCCATTCCTGACTGAAATTATTCCTGGCTTTCCCTCATCTTCTCTTACACTCTCTGTTGCTCTGGGTTTAACACACACACTCACTCTCACACACTTGGCTAGTCTGCTTAATATTACTGAAGCACTCCATTTGCACAAAGTCCAAGGTTTGCCCAAAGATTCAATGAGGAGCAGGCGACAAAGAAAAAATAAAATGCAGTCCTGCTGAGTCTGCATATGTAGACACGTGTCTTGAAAGACAAAGACTTGCACACCTGTTGAGCTCCACTTTCAGAGCCTGTAACCTTTAAGATCTGCAATCACAGTTTAGGAACTGAAGGTTCAACCTTCCAAGACTGAAATAACATTGTTGCCAGTTCTGACAACTACTGTACACTGATTTTCCTCCCGTAAGGTGAGCAGCTATTCAGTTTGCTTAGACTTGCAGCTTTTATTGTGTTTCTTTGTCTTGCAATTTTATTCAAACATCACCTAGAAGTAGATTCAACAAACGTAAATAAACGGGAACCGCAACAGCTCACAGCTGCTTTATGTTTAACTGCCTCTGAGCAGTTTCAATTTTCACACAATCAAGCAGTTTATCATTTCTTTACGCTGTAATCCGTGTTCAGTTTTTGCATCTGAAACCTGAAATGTTTATTAAATTACAGATATTTGGATATGGTTTTATTCAAAGCTAACTCATTTGTTGAGATGATTTTCTTGCTTGTCTTCTTTGACTCGTTTGACATCTGTCACTTGTTGCTGTCAGATGTCAGACTAGTGCAAGAAAAAAGCAATTGTTTTTCTATTTGAACATTCATTATCAGAAGATGACAAAATGAAACACACAAAGGTAATGAGTGAATTTTTAGCTGTTTCTCAGCTTACTTAGCATTTCTGTTAAATTACAAGAAATAAGCCTTACTTATTGTGTAAGTGGGTGCTTCATGTTTCTAATCACCAGAGCAGAGCCACATTTCAGTTCAATTTGATGAGCTGTCACTTTACAGTGGTGAAGGGGTTTGCACATCCCAAAGATTCTAGGAACTATGCTTTCAGGGGCTTTATGCCCGTGGTAGGGTCACCCATGGCAAACAGGTGGGGACCCTGGCAGGCCGATCAATGGTTGCATAAGCTAGCACTAGAGACGTGGAACATCTCTCTGTCAGGGAAGTCTGAGTCTGAGCTGGTGCATGAGGTTGAATGATTCAGGCTATATATAGCTGGATTCACCTTAATACACAGCTCTGGAGTGAGGTCCTAATCCCAACGGAGGAGTGCAAGTTTCTCTGGATCTTGTTCACAAGTTAGGGAGGGATGGAGGGGCAGATCAGCAGGGGGTCAGCGTGGTGTCTGCAGTGATGCAGACTCTGCATTACTGTTGTGGCGAAGAAGTAGCTAAGCCAAAAGGCAAAGCTCTCGAGTTGATCTACGTTCCCACCGTCACCTATGGTCACAATGGGTAGTGGGTAGTGACAAAAAGAGCAAGACTGTGAATACTAGCAGCGGAAATTAGTTTCCTCTGCAGGGTGGCTGGGCTCTCCTTTAGGAATAGGGTAAGATGCTTGGTCATCCAGGTGGAGCTTAGACTAGAATCGTTGCTCCTCCACATCGAGAGGAGCCAGATGAAATGGCTCAGGCATCTGGTTAGGATGCTTCCTGGACGTCTCCCTGGAGAATTGTGAGATTTGTGGGTCTGATTGTAAAATCAGCATTAGGTTAACTTAACATTACTTCCATATGAAGTACTTTGTCAATAATACATCAGACACATCATTTTTATAGTCATCTTTTATATGATCTCTGTTTTGTTTTTATGTTTGTTTGTTGGACTGTGTGCATATGTTTCCAGCATGTAAAGGTTTGGACCACTCTTTCCAGACAATCTCTGCTCCAGCCAAATCAACCACCCAGCGCCTTATCTGAGAGAAGAATTTGTCTATGAGTTTTCATTTGAGGCCAAAAAAAAAAGAAAAAAAAGAAGAGAAAACAGAGTGAGTCAGCTACATGTCTTTGCTTTCTCATACTTATAAGTTTGAAGACAAAATGCCAGTTTAAACTGAACTTTTAGCAATGAAAAAGATATTAGAGCTTTTGGTCTGCAATAATAGGAAGGAAAATATGGATCTGGTCATTTTTTGGTGATGTCTTTGTGGGCATTCTGTTGAAATAAATATCTACTGACCTAATTCTGTATTCATTTTTAACTGCTTTCTTGAGCAGTGGTGGGAAGTAACCAATACCTTCCATACAAATGATCATACATAATATATTTATTTAATATATGTTATATTTTGTTTGAGTATTTCTATTTCATGATACATTCCATTTTAATATCAGAGGAAAATACATTCAACTCCATTATCAGTTTGACAGTTTTTCTTTTTCTTTTTCTTTTTCTTTTTTTTGTGTGCTTTATTTATTATTTGCTTTTAATTTAAGCACTTAAACGTAATTTAACAGGCTCATACAATTGAAACATGAAGGCTTAAACTACAGGTTTCCAAACTTTTGGCCACTGTCAGCTTACTAAAAGAAGTGTGTCTTGTGTTTGATTCGATCAGCTGATCAGCAGCTCCATGAAATCATGATTTTACTTTTAAATTTGCTGCCATTTTAATAAATGTTAAAATGATCTAGTTTTTCACCAAAATTTGGAGATTTGAGCTAAAGAAAATCAAAAATTGAAAACAGATGCATGTCTAAGAACTGTTCCCATTCTACACTCTCATTAATCATCTCATCAGGTCTGAGATTTATGGGACATTCCTGTGCATAAAAATGTATACGTAGAGTGTTAAGTACTTCCAGCAGCTACTATAGCTCGCATACTGATGCATCTGATCTTATAATAATAATGTGTTTAACAATACATCAGAGGCAATAAACCAGGAATTTATCTGTTGTACTAGAATACAATGCTTGTATTTTTTATTTTCTTATTTCAACATTGACTAAATATATTTCAATAAAGCATATGTGTGTTGTTTACACTATGTTTAACAAAGCATTTTTTAAATAGATTATTCAATCAGTCTACAGCAGGAAGATGTAGGTCAGAGATGAGTTGATGGTGCTCAATTAAAGGTTTTCAGCCATTTATTACCACACGTCTCTGTTTTGCTGTGTAATTCTTATGTGACACTAAAGTTAAATATTTACAGCCTTTGTTGAGAGATCAAGTGTTTTTAACTCTCTGAAATGTCTCTTTAATCACAATTTAGGAAGTCTATTAAAAAAATATCAGGATGATTAATGGTGTGGTAAGACTATCATGTATCCTTCTCATTGGAAAAAAAAATTCAAAGTGAAATACACATAAAGAAACAGGCCCCTTTACTCACTGAAGACCTCATTATACAGTAAATCAATCAAGGCAGCTGTTTGTTGGGCCTCCACAGAAGAAATACATCCAAGACTAATTACCACACTATGCTAACCCACTAAAACTAAACAGGGTTTGTTCTTTTCTTGACTCATAATCCCTCCTCCCCACATATTCCTTGGTTCCTCCTGCTGTTTTGGGATGACATCCAATGATGACGTTTAGTCTCACTTATCCAGCAGCTTGTGCTGCTTCTCCAGCAGTGAATCACCATATCCTGGCACAGAAATGTTGGACTCCAAAGTTGCCATCAACCACAGAGCTTAGAAAGTCACAAAAGGTCAAATTATTTAAATGTAAGCAGTCAGCTATCATTAAAGTCACAAGAGGCAGCAGCTCTATCATCTTAAATTCAAGTATCCTCATTCTCACCAGTTTAATTGTGATATGTAGTTATCATTTCTGAAGTCTTCAAACGGAAGCCCACAGCTCATGCTCTGACCAAAACTACAACACATGTCCCAAACTTTGTGATGCCTTATATAAACATACACACAAACAAGCAGATATTAATATTCATGTATCATGGGACTATTTTAATTTAATCTTTCTTTGGTAGATTTGGCTTTTGTCTATAGTTCTGGGAACATTGCATCATTGCTAAAGTAATTGATTAAACAAGAGACATCAAGGCAGATGATTTGACAGGTTATAAACATGCCCATCATTTTACCATTTTGTTTCACATAACAAACTCATACACCCATTTTATTGGGTTCAGGGTCACTCTCAGCTTGGTGTCCATGGTTCGAAAAAAGTGCTTAAACTTTTTTAATTGTTCATACTAGTTTTCCACCTTGCATCAATCAATCTTAAATGAGCTTGGTTCCAAAGATGCATATGTATGTTTGTTTTCTTTGCATTGAATTTTAAAGGGGCACTAAGCAACTTCAGCAGATTTTATCAGGGACACGTCCCCCTGCGGATGGCTAATTCGGCATCCATCTTGCATCCTAGCGGTACTGTGAGCTCTCTCTTTAGAGAGTAAGTCAGTCCTATGCAGGGCTGGACTTTGACAAAAAAAAAATCTGTCCTGAAATTTTGGCCCAGAAAGGCCCATAAACAATCATGCACACCACAAATTCTTGCAGTCCATTAAATGTGAATATCAGAGACAGAAAATAGCAAGAACAGACATGAGAAATGATGGATTTGATGAAAACAGTTTTTTTGTTTGTTTGTTTGTTTGTTTGTTTGTTTGTTTGTTTGTTTCGGGGGGGTTGACAATAGACAATCTTATATATTTTCCATAAACACATCTGTGGACTCCTGTCTTGTCTTTTGCTCTGTCACTCTCTTTCTTTTGTTTCCTCTTTTCCTCCAATAATGTCCTCTCATGTTTCTTAGTTGAATCAGTCATTGTGTGCATCTGGGTGGATTGATATAAGCTTGAAAGTGCATCTTAACTGCAACATCACATGGCGTTGCGGAAAGTGTGGTTTTTCAGCCTCAGTCAGCGATGGCTCCAGAAAAATATATAATAAATGTCACAATGCCATCAAACGAGTCACGAACGCTGAGTTCTAAGTTTGGAAAGTTACATAGTGCAGCTTTGACATTTTGTTTATGAGTGCAATGTTGAGTTCACTTAAAATAGTTCCTGAGCCATGTTATCATTTTCATCTATGATGCAGTGCTGCCTGGAGAAAGGTATTTACCTTTGTTCTGGAGATTTCTGCAGATGTTTTATTATTTGTTTAATCTTTATTATTATAAAAGATCTTAATATCCAGAATTGTTCATGCATTTTATGTCAAAAGGAATTATTCAAATTTTTTGTGATCCTTTCTTTCCTGTCCCATTTTCTTTTTTTAAAGATGTGTTGCTACCATTCAAAACAATATTCTTTTTATTAAATATTAATAAGTGATTTGCAGTGCTGTTTTTTTATTTACATTTCACACAATATCCCAACTTTATGGGAAATAAATGCCTTCATTTATTTATTTATTTTTTGAAAGGCATGTGATTCCCTGACAGCCTTTGTTGTGGAATTGTCAAAGATTGTCCAGTTGTCAGCTGTCAGGTTGGAATTAATGCCAAAGTTGTAAAGATAATTTACCCATCCTCTCAAGAAAGACAGCAAAACCAAAAAAAGAAAAGTTGCAAAATGTCATAAAAGCATAACAAATGTACAGGGTCTTTCATCACCATAATTGCAGTTAAAAAAATATAAGGATTCCAGCAGAAGAAGATAGATTCCAGCTGTGATTTTAATACAACCTAAATTAGTAGTCTTGATGTTGGCTTTTCGAGGAGTATAACTTGAGTAAATAACCAAAGAGCATGTTTTTGTCTCTCTTGCTCTGTTTTCAGTCTGTAATGGATGAGATCAGTCTGGACCTCACAGAGTGAGGGCATGCTCAAAAACAAAACAAAACAAAAAAAACACTGCTGTTAATTTTTGAATGTCTTTAGAGCATGTTGTCGCAGGAGATCTGTAAACTGGGGGTAATTTAAAAAATTGAAGATACCTTTTATAAATATCCATCTTTCTTTCCTTACACAGCTTATTCAGAGCTCTGAGTTATCAACATCTCAGTTTCAAAGTACAATGAAACATATTTCCAGATCTGGATGAGCCGTTTACAGAAGAAGTAATCACTGAATGTAAAATCAAGCTCTATATTAAAACCGACGATTGTTTGTTTAGGCAAAAATAAAAGTTTATAGAATATATTTCAGCCAGATAAAGGAAGCCATTTGGCCTCACTGGTGCTACTGGCCAACTCTCTGTGGTTTTGAAATTTTTCCTCGGAAGTGTAATCCTATAACACAACCAAATAGCTCATTGATGGAACAAAAGCTGAGTCACAAGCTCAGAGTCTGCAGGGTCCAGATGGACAACCATAATTCCCCAAGAACCACAACTGAACCCTATAAAGTAGCGAGTAATAAACATAAGTGCTACAACGTTATAAGTTTTTACCACATTCATAAAATAGAATGTGTGTTCTCTGTAAAAAGCTTTTGAACAGTTAACCTTTCTGTAAGAGGGTTATGATGAGATATGATAGGACAAGAATTTCACAGCAGGCAGGTAATGCATGAAAGCTTCTCAGATTGGTGCTAACAGGAACAGAATCTAAAGAGCAATATATTGCATCTAGAGATCGAAATAATGAGGCATTGCTGTGGATATGAGCTAACTCAATGGAAATTTTCACTTCCTATGTTTTGCATCATATACCTTGAAATGTAACATTCCCCAGGGAATTATTTTATCTGAGAATCTGCTTTTGAAAATCATCCCTGCACTTGAACCAAGGCTGATGTTGCAAACTCCCACACAGCTGCAACACTCATCTCTTTACTTGAGGAAATAAACAGGTTTCTCTCCCACAGTTTGCTAGTCCCACGCCTACCAAGGTGGGAGAGGCAGAGGGAAAGACCGATGCATGTGTTGCATCTGCAGCAATTAATAATTTAATTAATTTCAGATGCATTCACTGGCAGGTATGTGGATTAAAAAGGACCACCTTTTATCCTCTCCAACTAGCAATCCAGATAAATAACCATGTGGGAGTAATGTACATGTGTAAGAGTGATTTAATAAATGAATATTTGAATAATGGGCTTTTCCTCTGGAATCAGAAACTGAATGTAAAAGATTATGAAGCAAAAGCCAAAATACCTAATCTGGCAGCTTTGATCATGAACTAATTCTAAATCCAAAGGAACTTAAATATTTTGTCTGTAGATCTTAGTGAAAGTAATTGGAACGCTTCATATGAAATATGAAATATTCAGACTTACAAAAACTACACATTCATCACATTAACTAGACTGATTTCAGCTAGTGTAGAAGAAAAAGAAAACCTCTAAAAAGCATTACTTTCCAACATTAAGAATGTGTACTAGTTTCCCACGCACCCTAACTGGGCAGGTACACCTTTTAAAAACATAAAGTTCTAATAATCACCTTCTGACTCCGTGGGCTTTCTTCTCCTCTAGGACGTGGACCATTGAAGACAAAACAACTTCTCTCCTTCAATTATTTATTTATTACAATTATATTAAAAATGTGCGACAGATCTAGGTTCTGTTCCTGCCACTGGGCTAATCCAGCATCAAGGTCTGCTGCCTGGTACAGACAGAATACTCAACAATCGGCCCTTAAACCCGTATATAGTCTCTAGCTATACAGAGTTATAGTTGCTATACAGGATGCACTCTGACTGAACCAGATAAACCACTCAGTACATTCTGTTTACTAGCAAGCACAGCAGTAATCAATCCCACACATGAGTCCTACTGTTGTACAATGATTCATAACACACTATTTGTAAAAATATAAATTTAGAGTAGGAATAAATGAAAATGAGTAGCACACCTGTATAATTCCTTGCTTAGTATCCCAATAAATTTGTCTACACTAGACATATTTAGATAATGTGATGTGACTTTCTCAGGCAGAAAGCATAATTTATATCACTCAAAGCAAGCAGAAAATGAAGATGAAAATTTTCCTGTGTTACGTGTTACAAACTATAGGTTTTTCTTTCATTGATTCAAATACACAGGAAAAAAATTCTTTCCCTTCAGGTTTTGACTTTCAAAGCTCTTATGAAAATCAAAAGCTATTTACGTTGCAATCTAATTTTTCTGTAAATGTCTCAGAATTCAGCCCTGAGCACCTGCCATCTCTGCCTTACAAGTGTGTGCCTCGGATAAACTGAGTAATTGTTTGCAGGTCCGATTTTGGAGATGAGCTTACTCATAATCCTCCAGCACTTCAAGCGCCTCCACATGGCAGCAACACAACAAGTTTATGAGTACTGTGATTTTGCATTCCCAATTGCATTTTGCTTTCCCTACTCTTCAGCTGTTTAGTGTTATATTTTAATCCAAGGCAAAACCAAGAAACTACAATAATGAGGACATAAATAATGAGTTATTGTCAGGTCATATGTAAGTCCAACACCATGGCGTGGGTCTGTGGTAATGTTCTGGATGGAGAAAAGTCAGAGTGGAAAGTTGGAGACATGTTTTTTATATATACAATGTGAAACAGACTTTGCTCTTCGCTTTTTTCCTTTTTCTGCTCATGTAAACAAATACATCTTGAGACACCTTTTTGTTTGGTTTTTGTTTAGTTGTTGCAATGCCTCATTTCTGGTAAATTAGTCACATAACAATGTTCCTCTTGCTTTGAGTCAATAGAGAAACATTTGATTCAAACAGAACGAAAACAGAGTGAAACCCTTCCCAGTGTGTGTTTATAATGTGAATGACTAAAAAGCCAGTCCGGTCGGGTATGGGTGGTAATGTGCATTCAATGTATGGCTGACTGTTGGTACCTGAGCTGAGCCCCACCCAGAGCTTATCCATCCTCATAAAGTACCCTAGCTACTGTTGATGCATTGATGTAGATGACTTGAAAAGGAATTTTAATGCATTTGAGTGATTTATTTTTTTATATGAGTGCTTCAAATTATTATTATTATTATTATTATTATTATTATTATTATTATTATTATTATTATTATTATTATAGGTGCACACATTCGGAGGAAATGTTTATAGTTTAGAACTTAGATCTTATCTGATGTCCATCATGCAAACAGAAACCCTTTTCAGCTCTATTCAGCGTAATAAATCTACTATCCTGCTCTTCCCCCTACTGTGCAGTTATGGAATTTCAACCAAGTAAAAAAATCTTTCAGCTATTTCACGTAAAGCATTTATTGAGCCCCACAAATACCCCATGATGGGTGAATGTGTGTTTGCAAGATTAAAGTGTTTAATGAACTCTGAATCAATCTGGTTTCTATTGAAAAACTCTTTCAGTGGACAACAAAACTAGAAAGGAGTAGAACACAGAACGTTTACAATTCACTTGCTTTCATCTTCTGCCAACTCTGCGAAAGACATTCTGAAAAATTTTGAAAATTTAGGAATAAAATTCCTTCAGTCTTGTGCAACAAACTGAAACACAATGGACATAAGACATGTTGCTTGCTTTCTGAAAAAGAAAATCAGTGAATCTTTTGGCAGATCTTTCATCATTTAACCTGTTTTCCTAAAACAATGTGTGGCAAAAAATTCTGCCTTTACTTGCAATGTGCATCAGAAGAATCAAGCAATTATAACAACATAATAAAGATCAGCCAATTAGGTCAAATTAATATGACGAATGTGAACATTAGCTGGATTTAGTCAGTTGGATGATTTACTTTGCTGACATAGTTTATGCCATTCATTTTCTGTAATAAATAGCATTCAAATAGGCATTTTATAATGGTACATACTCTGATGGCAGTATGTTTGCTGCACAGTGAATCTGGGGAATGAGCAATATCTTTATGTGCATGTCTCAGCTTCAGACATGCACATAAAGATGAAGAGAAAAAGCAAAAGATCAGCATCAGTATTAATTGTGTTGAAGCATACTTGTTAAATTGTTTATACTATTTTAAAGGTGTTCCAATTGGCTTTTATAATATTTTCAGTTCAACTTAGCTTTATTTGTAAAGTGTCAATTTACAACATCATATCGCTTTACAGACAAGTCAAGCCAATTCATTGTGATCCAATCTGTATTCATAGAAGACAATTCATAAAATATAATTGCCTAGCTAAAGAAAACAATGGATTGCTTCTAATCATGACTTCGATTCAATCTCTCATTCTGTGCATGCATGAAGGCAACAGTGGAAAGGGAAAAAACTTTCTTTGAAGAGGAAGGATGGAGAAGACAGGAAAAAGAGACCACATGGCACCACAAGTTTTAGCCAGGGACACATGCTGGGAGAGAAGAGGAGAAACACAAGTTAATGATGCCAATACTGTCATACGTTTATACATGGAAAATAAAGAGCAGAGAGATGAAAAGGGAAGGAAGTGCTCAGTGCATCATGGGATGTCCATCAGCAGTCTAAGCTTATGGCAGCATAATTAAAGGATGGCTAGAAGACCCCTAACTATAAGATTTATCAAAAAGAAAGGTTTTCAAGTCTAATCTTAAAGGTGGAGAGGGTGTCTGCCTCCCAAACCCAAACTGGGAAGTGGCTCCATAAAAGAGGGGCCTGATAGCCAAAGGCTGTGCCTTCCATTCTCCTCTTAGAGACTCTAGGAACCACAAGTAAACTTGCAGTGTTGGTGGCTCTATTGCGTGTGTGTGTGCTCTTGTTTGACCTGTGTGCTTCTGCTAACTGCACCTGTACTGTTGTAAAATAGCAATTTCCCCACCCACTGAGGACTACTTATTCTTAGGAGGTTATTTTTATACATTTGGTTGTCCACACTAATAATATTCCAGATTTACATGAGCAAGGTCTCACAACAGCGCAACTGTAATTTAAGGAATTGAAAAAGCAATGGGAAACAGAAGAAGAGAAAACTAAGCCATTAAAATAAATAAATAAAAATGTTAAAACTAGATTAACAGAATAAATAGATAAATTCTAAATAGTAATAGATATATAAAGAAAACTATACATAAATGGGCAGACACTTTTAAATGGTTTAAAAGTACTAAATCAGTTATTGTTATGTCTAGTTAATGCTATGTTGTGTCCTTGGTGATCAGGTAAGTAAATGTAGGCCCTCAGTGTGGCTCCGCCCACCGCTGCTCATACCGGAAGTTTAGCTGTTGTTGTCACACTGGAAGAAAATGGCTGCTGCTCCGACTTTTTTTCAATGAAGACACTGATATTTCAATTTCATTTTGTTTTCTTGCATTGGAGCTATTGTCGACCGCTATGCAATCCTGAAGGCAAGTCGATCCTATTCGTTGAGACTGACATCGCTGTATCAGGTTGTTTCTCAGACGACGTAAGACCGGTAGCGTAGCTAATAACTTACTGCTTTCCTACTCAGAACGGGCTAGCATGCTAATGTTAGCTATGTTAGCCTCAACGGTCAGGCATCAACGAGCTTGTAGCTATTCAGCCACTCTCTGGACTTTGCTCATATTCATTGGAGTTTCACTAGCCATATATGTCGCCTTTTATTAACAAAGGTCTAGGTTGCCCATATTGAATTTGCTTAAGGATCTAAAATATAAGTTAAGGATTAAACAACTTAGATTAAACACTTTCGCTCGCCAGGCATCATAGCTGTTAGTCTTTGCCATCTGATTGCCAGACTCACTATTTGTCATCAGCATAGTCCAAACAACTTACAAATCATATTTGGTGAATTTCTCTCAAATATACCTAACATATTAGTTTGTTTTGCCTTTCTGCTTGAAAAGCATCTTCTGGTTTATTGTGCAGGAGGTGAATGGTCACTCTAGCAAGGTGACAGTGTGGGGCAGAAAGGACAGCATCATATACTGTCATTCGCCTTGCAGCTGGCGGTGGACCACAATGGTAAGTTATATCTATCAAATTATTCATCCCCACATATTCGTTTGACTCCCACAGAAAAAAATCCAATCTGAAACCTTGCACATGTTTGGTTTCTACGAGTTTATTTCCATATTTGACAGACTTATTTAATTTTTTTTTTTCTTAAAGCAACAAGTTTTGGAATATGCATTGGATCGAGCCGAGGTATGACGTTATCTCAGGTTTATAAGTCTTTATGTGTGTCGAGTTAGATGTTAAAAACATATAAGCTGTTTATCTATAAGCAGCAATAACATTAATCGTTCACCTGATATGTAAGCAAGCCTTATCTATCCAGTCATTTTTAAGATGATGTTTATTTCTGTTGAATAGTACATTGTTGAAAGTGCTCGACAACGACCAGCCAAAAAAAGAATTTCATCTGGTGGACGGAAGAGTCTGTATCAAAAGCTCTATGAGCTATACATCGAGGAATGTGAGAAAGAGCCAGAGTTAAAGGTTTGTATTTGGTATCCACCCCCTACTGACCACCAACAAAGTGGGTATAAGCAAGCAAAAAATTATTGTGGTCATCTCAAATAACTATATGACAGTTTTGTGTGTTTAAATTTATTGCACAAAACATAAAGAACCATTATCAAGACTGATATTAATCAAGGTATCTGTTGTTGAAATGTAGGATTTAACTCCTTTGTGCCTTTTTTTGCCCTCTCTTATTGAAGAATCTGAGGAGAAATGTGAATCTACTGGAGAAGCTGGTGTCTCAGGAGTCTGTATCATGTCTGGTGGTCAATTTGTACCCTGGGAATGAAGGCTATTCTTTAATGCTCAGGGGCAAAAATGGATCTGGTATGACTAAACAAACTTAGATTGCTGCTTTTTTCTCTCTTTTTTTTGTGAAACACTGTTGCCTCGTCTGCAAAATCTATTTTTCTGTTGCTTTCTAGATTCTGAAACCATCCGCCTGCCATATGAAGAAAGAGAGTTGTTGGAGTACCTGGATGCTGAGGAGTTACCTCCTATTCTGGTGGATTTGTTGGAGAAATCACAGGTGGGTGTACATAGTGAGTTTTTAATATTGCTAGTTGTCATTTTAAGTCAAATGTGAGGTGACATATTTATATCAATATATAACATAAAGGGAGAACAGTGCCATGACAGGCTTCAGCTCTTGATATCTTAAAATAGCTTCTTATTGTGTTTTGCTCAGTAATCTTCCTGGTAAATTATTTCTGGTATGTATATTGTGTCTCAGGTGAACATCTTCCAAAGTGGCTGTGTAATAGTAGAGGTGAGAGACTACAGGCAAACTGGTAATACTAAGATTCCCACTTATCAGAGCAGACACATCCTGCTGCGACCAACCATGCAGGTAATATTTGGTTTGTAGAGCGATATGATAAGAAATTAGTTGCAAGGTTGGACATTGACATACATGTTTATGCTCCCATAGACTCTAATATGTGATGTCCATGCCATGACCAGCGACCATCACAAGTGGACACAGGTAAAGTATTATGTTGATTATTTTATGTCTGTGTGGGTAACAAGTAATAAAAACTGCTTCATCTTTGCTTACTTAATTTACCTATATTCTCACAGTCTAAAACATTTTGTTGTATCTATTCATGCCAAATGCACTTCAATATTGCTTTAAGTACCCTATCCTGCAGTGTATATGTGAGTTTGTTGGTTTTTTTAATCATGTGTTTTCTTTCCTTTTACCCTGCTTTAGGATGACAAATTGCAGCTGGAGAGTCAGTTGATTTTGGCCACAGCTGAACCTCTGTGCCTGGATCCATCCATTTCTGTTACTTGCACAGCCAATCGATTGCTCTACAACAAACAGAAAATGAACACTCACTCTATGAAACGGTACCAAATCAACTCACACAGTGTTGGTTTTTCTCAGTGTTACCTCAGACCTA
>JBAMHW010000017.1:11882647-11905034 GCA_037177495.1 Rhadinocentrus ornatus
GCCGTTTGCATCTAGAGCAGGTATCCGGGACAGTAACAGTTCATTTGATTCGCCACTGATGCACACAGAGCATGACGACTCCGCAGCGTTTGCAACAGCATCACAAAACTTCCTTAAAATATGCAAAGAGGTACTACGACTTATTGCAGTTTAGGCAGTTGTTGCGATATGTATATTGCAAGGGCTAGTATTGCGATGAAGGTAAATTTGCGATATATTGTGCAGCCCTAATGTAGTCTATATTAATAAAAAGTTTTAGGGGAATTTGTCTGAGACCATCTGCTGTATTTATTGTGCTCATTGACAGGGTGATGGTGTTTCTCCACTGACCCAGGCGTCTATGTTGGGAAAAGCGGGGAAACACAGACCCCTTCCCATCAAACCCCCTTCAGGATCAGGCAGCAGCTCCTCAGGTATATTTGATAAAGAAGTTTTAAACAGTAACTCTCCTCTAATAGCCATCTATGTGACTTTTCAGTCTAGAAAATATTCTCGAGTTTCACTGAATGTAATTGACACATTTAGAGTTGTGGAAATGTTTACTGAAATTATGATGTAAATATCTCATTTCAATTTGTTTTTAGGTAATCTATATAATTCGCAAACCATCAGTAGTCTACTTAAGTGTCCTACGCCGCCACCTCCAGCCAAAAGCCAGTCTCTGAACAGGAAGCACTCCATGGAGTTAGGTCAGGTGGGCCTGTTGTCACCTGCTTCCCTCTCCCCAATGGGATCCACACAGAGTAAGTATAGCCAAGTCTGGCATCAGTTTTTCACATATTTTTGATAAATTACCATAATATCAGTCCAGATCTTAAAGGCAAACTACAGATCTTTGCAGATTTTCTCAGAGACACACACCCTATCAATAGCTAATTTGGTTAATATAATAGATTTTATCGGAGGGGGGGTGCAGCTAATGGGCACAAATGGGTCATACTGTGGCCATCCTTTTAATGTAAGGCTTGAAAACTGTCAGAATCTCCATAAATAAGGAGAACAAAATGGTTTTTGGTAGATTATTTTCACAGCTGTGAGAAAACACATACAAAATACTAAAAACACATTGGTATTCGGCTCTGTAGTATCAGCCTACCTGTCAGCTAATTCCCGCTGGAAAGAGCCGGTTGCCAGAAAACGAGAGTGGTCAACAGCTGCAGATGCACTGCGATTGCACGGTTCTGGCGAGTCGGTAGGGCTGTGCGATTAATCGAATTTTAATCACAGTAGCGATCTGGGTTTTCAATGATTATAAAGATGAAATAGTCCGATTATTTTGCCTTCGCAGTTTACTTTGCTGCAGACTCCTCCCACTGCTGCAGCCACTTTGGTTTAATTCAACTCTAGATGCAAACACCTCTCAAGTTACGGGCTGGACACACGGGAGGCGACCTCCCTCCTTCTCTGTTAATTTTCTATGGAACTTGCGCGATGAGGCGGAAATCGCTGCCCTCCTCCAGCCGAGCGACAGGCGACATTCGTGCATGTGAAATGTTGCGTTCATGCAGACGTGCACACGGGGGCTTACGACGCGACACAAGGAAATAGAAAAATTTTCAATTTTTGTGAGTCGTGACTAATTAATCCACCAGCTCCAAGAGACACAGAGATATTAGACGTTATAAACAAACATTTGTTTTCTCGCCAAAGACCAGGGCTCAGTTAACACAGTGAACAACCCGGGATTTAAGTAGCTCATCAACACTTTGGACAAGCGGCATCACTGCCATCTTGTCACTATTTTAATCGCGTGTCTCTCCCTGCCCTGTATGATGAGTGTCCTGAGGGTGTTGTGAAGGACGTGGCTACAGTCCAATGTTTTGCCTCCCATACGGACCTGTGGTCAAGCCGCACCATAGAGACGTATATAAGGCGGATTTCAACATCTGAGACAAACAGCTACTGGGACCTGCTGGAAAGAAACTAGTCTGTATTACCACAAACACACATAGGTCTAAGAGCACTGCTCTAGGGAATCTAAATCGACATATCAGCCAGTCATCATCATGGGGCAGGAAAAATGTGCTGTTTAAAAACTCTCTCCATCCTGATCCTGCCATTGGTATAATCTTGGAGCGGTGCAGCGCATCCATTGCGATGCATTACGTATGAGTGTCACTGCAGTATATATATATGTTTACTCAGTAATTGTGCTAATTGCTACACACCTTGTCACAATAAATGTACCAATACCTGTCATCACTATATAATTTGAAAATGTGCATATGAACAAACTGTGCTGTAACTTTTAAATTAGTGCTTATGGACTGTATGGCTCCATCTAGGAAGACATCTATAATATTGCAGACCTCAGTGTTTATGATTACAAGGGTCTACAAGTCCGATATGAATGGTTAAATGCACAAATATGAATATGGCTTAAATTCACCATTTCACCAGCTGTGCTGCCAGTTTCCCCCGTCTCCAACATGTTCAGAGTTTGCATACAGATGTGCACATTCTCCCGTTTTTATAAATCACAACCTTTGCGCAGAAAGTGAAGTAGGGCCCCTGTTCATGACCAGGTAATGGTCAACTAATGGCAATGATGGGTAAGAGAGTGACCACAGTGTGTTGCATGTCTCAAAATATTAGCAACTAACAGTATGAAGACTAACAAGTTACAACACAACTTGGGGACTTCTCATTATGAACTCAAAAACTATTGATTACTTGATTAACATTATTATTGTAGATGAAAAGGTTTGGTAACCACTGCATTGATTGTTGAAGTGACTTCCCTGCAATGATGTATTTCTGTTTTGACCAACTTTCCCCTCCCTAGGATCTGGGACCCCAAAGCCATCAACACCAACACCAACTAACACGCCATGCTCAACCCCGCATCCCACAGATTTGCTCTCTGGCCCCCTCTCAGTGACCCCTACACCTTCAGACCCTACCATGGTTCAGAGCCAGTCTCAGCCTGCCCTCCTCACACCTTTCGCCCAGCAACAGCTCACTCTAAGCCAGCCCCTTCCAGTCATGACCATTCCCTTGCCAACCATAGGTACATCCATCACTACAGGAACCACCTCGTCCCAGGTCATGGCCAATCCAGCTGGGCTTAATTTCATCAATGTGGTTGGCTCTGTCTGGTAAGAGAATGAATAGTCTGATGTCACGCTGTCTTTTGCTAGTCACTGTCTTCTCATGACGGCATTGTATTGTTTATGTAGCAGTCCTCAGACTTTGATGAGTGGCTCCAGCCCCATGCTGGGTCCAGGGCTTAACCTAAGTGGAATCCTACCATCTGGAGGGTTGATGTCAACCATGCAGTCTGCAACCCAGGCTGGTAAGCAATGTCTTTGTCGTTGCACTCTTTAAATTGCTGTTACTGGATATTAACAGTCACTTTCAATAAGATAGATGTGCTACAGGAAAACAGTGGAGTGCACCAATGTTAATCTGTTGGACATCTCCTGACACCTTCTTTAACAAAGAGAATTTCAGCTTCAGGAATTTGAAATATGACTTCCTGTGGACTTCACTGTCAGCAGAGGAATACTAGAACTCCATCAGATGTTTGTAACCGACCAGAAACACATATGTCCTTTTGCAGAGTATGAGGAGTTATAATAATCCACATTATCTACTGGCTGCACCAGGAATTGTTTTTATATTTATTTATTTATTTTTTTTTAATTTATTCATCAGGGACAGTACACATGAATGAGCATTTCTGTAAATGTGTCAGTGTTCGCTGTAAAGCTCATTTTTAACTGTTGTCCCTGGACAAGGTGTAAACTGTCGACATTAATAAAATCCACAAGTTTAAAAAGAAGTAAAGATTGAAACTACATATACACATTACACAGCATTTCACACAATACAATATTTACATGGAAAGACGACATTGGCGCATAGGCAGGTAGTTATGCAACACAAAACAGAGAGAAGAGAGGAAAGAGAAAAAAAACATTGTAATTTAAACAAATATGAAAAGTCCATAGATAAGTTATTCTTAATAAGCAGGAAATGTTTCCTCTTTTTATCTGGTTGGTACCTAATTTAACTCTTTTTGTTCCAGGGAGTCCTTTTGGCCTGAACAACAGTGCTGGGTTGCGACCACTGAATCTGCTACAGGTATGCCTCTGTTCCCGTTAGACTGTGTCACTTTTAGTAGCATGCACCTGGTATTTGCCTGGTTTAATGAGTTTGCCCCTACCCTCACCTGTATTATCTCATCTGGAACAGTGATGTGCAAATAAGTGGCACAGCTTAGGTTTACTCATACTTTCTAGCATGAGTAAACTAGTGCCACAATAGCATGCATCTTTTGTATAAGAAGCCTGACTGGAATTGATCTACTTATTGTGACATTATTGCCACCCTCTACCCCTTGAACTGCTGAGAGTGTCTAAAAAAACGGCCTTTGCAGAAGGAGCACAGCTTGTTAGAAGACGGTTGCTTGTGCCATTCCTTTTAGACTTCTTTGTAGTTCTGGTTACCTGATATTGGGAAAGGTCTGTGTTGAGTGCATTGTTAATGCTTCCATTTCCTTCCCTTCTCCTCTTTCAATTATATGTACATCAATTCTTTCCCTCTGACTGTCCTCCTCCTATGTCCTACCCTCCCTTCATCTTATTTTCCTTGTCTTTTACTCCCCCCACTTTTTGTTTGTTGGTGTGTTATTGTTCATCTCCAGATCCCCACTGGTCCTCTCATCTTTAACTCTCTGCAGCAGCAGCAGCTGCCCCAGTTCTCGCCTCAGCAGAGTCAGTCCGCCACGTCCAGTCCTCAACAGCAAGGGGAGACGGTGAGGTGTTGGCACATACATACAAATACTGAAGACTACACAGTCAAAAGATTCATATTCATTTGATGATTATGTAGTCGGCCAAGATGGAAATGTGCAAAATAGATTGGATGGAGTCTGTAACTGGTACTTTAAGGTAAATAATGTTAATGTTTCAGGGTTCATATTTATAATAGTAATTAAAAAGCTATGTTGACTAATGCATAAGATGCTTTTACCTGAATTACAGATTGTACGATGCATTTTAGTTTATTTTCTAGTTGCATATAGGAAACAGGTTTTGCTTTCCAATGAATGCAGCTCAATTACTAGGAAGTGTGAGACAGAGAGAGATAAGTGATTGAACAAAGCAATGAATTGGAGGGGAGGAAAAAGGCAGTTTACCCATTTTTCTCAACAGTTATGTTATTAATCACGTAATCAGGTCATCATTCTCACATAATCTCATGCGAAGCTGTTTTGTTATAAAGGTCCACTTTTTTATCACCAAGGCATGCACACAGTAAAATACTCTGACTTGGCTGAGTCTGTGGGGAAATAGACTTACTTTATATTGAGTCTATATTATATTTTGTTAAGGGATTTCCTAAATTTTACTTTAAAACAAGCCTTTTGGTACCTTTAGTGCTTTGTCTTGTTTCTGAACATTTCTAGCTGTGTGGCAGTGCACATTGATCCTCTCTGTTTTTTTAATATTGTGGCTGATGTGTTTTTCTGTATGTCTGAGTTAGCCCAAGTACAAAAGAAAGTTCACCATAAAAACACCAGATGACCTAGCAGTATTAATCTGCAATGCTTTAGAACAAGAATCCAGGTGCTTATACATGTTTATTATCTTTTTAAGTTGCTTTTGCAATTTAAGTTTTTTCACTTGCCTAAAGTTAGATGTACTATAGATTTTGAAGCCTTCTCTCGAGACCTGTTAAAGTATTGTTTAAACAGGTATTGTTGGGCTGTACACATTCCTAACAAAAAGCATTGTAATCGGCTGATTAGGTATTAGTTGGTATTTTTGTGTTGCTACCTTGCCTTATGTTACCTTTTGACCTTTTTTGTAGAGTGACCAAGGATCAGATCAAAGTTTAGGAAACCAGCAAACAGCTGTCATTAACCTGGGGGTTGGAGGCTTCATGTCTCCACAAGCAGCAGGTATGAGCCACACCGCAAAGAAATACACATTAGACATATATTTCTCTAAACATTTGTCTCCATTCATTTGCTTAACATGTTTTCTACACAAGTGAGGTCATTCCACTTAGTAGAACTAATAAGATAAGAGTTACTAATGTGTTCTTTATTGTGATTACTGTTAATAAATACTGAGTCTGTAATGACACATGATCATCATGATGAAGTTAGCCATTGTTGCTCTCAGTGGAGCATATAACATTTGCCAGGAGAGACTCAATCTCCCCTTCTTCTCTGCTACATTCTCTCTTTTTTTCCTTTTCCTTGATCTTTTATTTTATTTATTTTATTTCATTTTATTTTGCCCCTGCCCTTATACCTTTTCTTTCTTTGCTATATTCTTTTTCTTCTTCTTAACCCTGTTCACTCACCTTTTTCTCCTGAATCAATTCATGGTATTGGCTCATAATCCTTGCATATGATTTGCCCTTCTACAATGTTTTGCCTTTTTCTCCTCTCTTTGTTGTCATGTGTGTGTGTGGTTATAACTCTGTCAAATCCCTGCCCCACCTTCCTCCTCCTCATCATCATCAATGTTCCCCCCTTGCATAAATGTGCATATTCTTTCCTTTGTTCTGCTTCTCTTTTGCCATCACATCCTTCCCTCTGGGGCTCCCTTTTCTCCCTCCTCCCCTCCCCTTAGTGCTGTCCCAGTTGGGCTGTGGGCTGGACGGGTCTGGGCCCCCCCTGCCTTCTCCAAGGCTTCAGCAGCAGCACCAGCCACAAATCCAAGTAATACAGCAACATTAACATCCATATACACCTAAATAAGTTTGTAGAAGCCAACAGTTGAATAAAAACTCTACTGCAATATTATAGTTTCCCTTCAGGGAATAATAAAGTATTTCTCATTTTGTTCAGCAGACAGGTGTTTGCTGTGCTCTGCTTAAAACTGGAAGTAAATTAGGAAAATTTATTTTAAATGTTTGCCAATCTCTTTTCAGATAGGTTTAATGCTTGTCATCAGGTGTGGTAGAATATAGATTTAAAAAACAAAAACAAATGTGTGCTGCATGTCATACTTTCTAGCCCCCAAAATGTTGAATCCTACACTACATACAGTATAAATTTGAAGCATTAATTGTAACTTTTGGTGCTTCTCAAAGTCAAGAAGCATCCTTTACGTTTGTTTGTTCCAGGGTGATTTGTCATCAAGTCTCACTGAAGGACTGTGCCAAAGTCTAGAATCCTTAAAAGACTTTAGTCCTTTGGTTTGTGAAATTTCAAGGACACTTCTGTGTATTCAAGACACCACAGACCAAAGATGATTTGATTTTAGTTAAAAATAGATTAATGTTATGCATTAACATGTATGCTTGTTTTCTCCCTATTTGTTGGTACCATAAAGCTGTTAGCATTGTAATATGTTCTAAGGACACAAAAGTATAATGACTTCTGCGAATGAGTTAGGTAGCAGCTAACAACTATAATAGCCACGTTCGTCTTTCAACTGTTGTGTGTCTCAAGTGTAACTGACATTGGCACTCTTGCCATGCCAGTTGACCACTCATTCGGACTGCGCCATGATATTTTTTATCATGTCATCCAAGGAAGGAGTCTTTTATAGCACAAGAAGGACGTGACATCACACTGAGAAAATATCCTTGAGATTGAGAAGTACCTTAAACCTATAAGTTTATTACATATACATAACTGTTAATGTATAGCTGAAATTGAAACTATAATATGAGGTCTGATTTTTATCTAAATCCTACTTCACCACATTTTCTTTTCTGTTTAAATTCCGCTCCGTCCTTTGTTGTATATTTGGTTGGTTGATATGCCGTTTGATAAAGACCACAATAGTCCCAGTACTCCCAACAACACACACACTAGAGCTTGAAGCACTTCCAATGGCAGCAAACTAACGGACAACCAAGCATGTTGCTACTCAGAACTTAACAACAGGATCAATTTTGTGGTTTTTACTGTTCAAAGGTTGCTGATTGCACCACGACTGAGAGGGTGGACTGTTCCACTGTGAGCATGAATCAAAGTTCTTAAAGGAGTGTATTGTTTTAGGTTTTTTTGCCCAGTTGAAGTTGCTGACTTACTCTCTGAGCAGAAGGAACATTTGCTAAGCTGCATGTTTGTTTTTGCTGCGACCATAGCCAGTAATTTGTGCCTTGAGACAACACTGGTGCTGCTTGACTGTATCCTGCCTCACTTCCCAACACTTCCTCTCTCTTCCCTCTGCAACCCATTAACTTCTCTACTGTTTTTCCTCTTCACACTCCTCTTGTGTGTTGTACATACAAGCATTTAGTTCAGCTTCACTAACCCATGCCACTCACAGCATTTTGTAGACCATGGTTTGATTAGTCTTTCTCTAAGGGAGTTGGCCTTTAGCTATACAGGATATAACTACATATATATTAGATTAACTGAGTCTCCATGTTGGATTTTGTAGCTTGTAGTGCCATACTGAAAATCTCCTGATATATCTATTTTTTTCCACCTTTTATTTTATTGAACAGTTGCAATTCTTGCAGCACCAAATGCAGCAACAGCAGCAGCAAATGGCTATGGGAGCAGCAGCACCTCAGGTGGGAGCACCACAACAGCATACCGCCAGCCAACCAAGAAGTAAGAGGAAGAGGAGCACACCACAGCCCCTCCCTAAGTCATGACAGACTAAAATCCTTTCCCATCTTCATAAGGACATGAATGATCCATACTGTGCTCTTTGTCTGCCTCACTGTGGAGATAGCAGACAAAAAAAACTTGTTTGTTCTTTGTCTTTTCTAGCTGACATATTTGTATGTAACTGAGGTTTTGGAAAATGAAAACCGTGCCCACTGTTAAGGATGGGGTGTGTTTTTTTGTTTTTTTTCCCCCCAACAGGAAGCCCAAAACTTAAAGAACCTTAGTGATATTTTTTGAGATGAGCCAGAGGAAGATAGTTCTTGTAGGTAGTGGGCTTCCACAATAACACATTTCCCCTTCAGGAGGATTTTTTTCTCTGTGGAGGCCCTGTGGACTGAGGATCACAAATGCACATTCTCAGAGGATTCCGGATGAGGCTGCTGATCCTCCTGCCCTTTAAGCACGGATCCCAGTCGAGCTATTTGACACCAAATCCTCTATATAACTATGACGTGAACATGCAGATCTGATCTTGAAGTAGTGCCTAGGGGCAGCACTCTACCTCTCAGCCTGTTGGAAGTCTTTCTTCTCATAGCAGTCCCGGCACAGGGCTCACGAGGACTCATGATCAACATGCAAGATGGTGTGCTGGCCTTTTGTACAGCAGATTTTTTAAAAGGCATTTCCTTTTAATGAGTTCAGGAGCCATGAGCGTATTCTTACGAGACATCAGCTGAGTGTGTGTGTGAGACGTTTCTGGACACTGAGAAATAATTTTTTAAAGTCTTTGTCAGCAGTTTTATTGTTATAATAAAAAAAAAGAATATATATTGACAGTGGAAAATACAGCTTTTAGATAAAAAAAAGAATAATCTGTGTGTCTTTATTGAACTGTTTTCATGCTGTGTAAAACTTTGTCAATGAGTTTCTGGATCTCCCTCTGTCGCGCCGCTGCTCGGTTGATGCACTCCTGCAGCTTCTCTCCTGAAAGCGATGTCCCACCTGAACCACAAGTCAAGATTGTCAGCACTGCTCTCTTTCCCCCTCCTTTTTCTTTCAACTTCAGAATATTTTATTAGACTTGCTTGGGAGCCTGTATATTCCAGGAGCACAGTGCACAAGGTTTGTGTGACTCGGTCCCAATTTTTGTTTTTCTCCCACTTTGCTGCCAGCAGGAAGTTTATGTAAATATAACTCAAACATGATGGAATATTATAATCTCCAAACTATATTTTACTCCAATTACATCATATTTACTTAAAGATTAACAAAGGTAGCAGCTAAAGGGTGCTTGATCACACTAGTTTAAAAAGTAGTAGCTGATTTTGATAAACAAATTCATTTTTTAAAGCTCGAGTCTAAATTCAGTCATTTTAAATAAATAAAACACACTTAACAGTGGACAATTCCAACAAATTCCCTGATGAAGATCAATACACTTTCTGACCTGGCTTGTGTACAGAGCAGAGTCGATCGTCCTCGTCGGTCACCACAGTGAGCTGTGCAGTTGACAGATTCTCCTCCTCTGCTGTGGGGTCTAAGATCAGTATGGAACTGCATGGAGGGCGAACCATGATTATTATGAATGCACAAAGCGGACATAGAATTGGAGATTTTATTTAAACTTGAAAGAACTTACTCATCGAAGACACAAAATGAAGAACAGACAGGATGTTTGTGAATATGTAGCCCATATCTCTTGTCTAACTTCACCTCAGGCGTGCATGTCTCTTTGCTGACTGTGACTTCAGGGAGTTGTGCTAGGAAGAGTGTCAGAGGACAAACTTAACAAATTTCATAACAAAAGCTCATATCAGGGCTATAAAGAATTGAGACAGGAGAAGTGTGAGGGTATGTAATGCTGTATTACTTCCACTTAAACAACACTTACTGTTCTTCAAGGCAGCCAGCAGGGCAATGATGCAAGCATCAAGAATGTTGCCATCATAGTCGAGACACATAATATCACAGTAGAGCACCCAGCAGAGCTGTGACAAGAATCAGCAGAATTCGTGCTAAAGATCCCAGATTTACATTAGTAACAAACAGCAGCAGTGTGTCTGCACAGGTCTGCCTTTACCTTTCCTCTTTCAATGCACAAGTCCTCTGTTTTAATCACTTCAGAGCTGCAACAAGCATTTAAAGATAATTAGGGGGGAAAAAGCAGCAGTGGGGGATGTAGACAGTAAACACACTGGATGGAAGCTAAAACAGGCCGGGTAAAGTTTGTCACACCTTTCTATGACATCAGCAACGAACTGACTAGCAGCCTGGGCCTGTTCTCCTGGTGGACCCGGCCGAAACCGGGAGGAACACAAAGGAGGCAGATCCACGTTGGGCACTAGCAAGGACAGAGCGAGTAAATCAGTTTTTGCTTATTCATTTAATCCTAATTTTTTGTGGTAATGCAGCTATAAACATATTTAGAAATGCATCACAGCTGGAAAATAGCATCAGATGCAACAGGAGATGACACAATCTAAGGAATGCTATTGAGAAGATGTCATATTTATCAGTTTGAAGTGCTAAAAGAAAGGTGGGGTTACCCCAATCAACATTGGAGACTTTTGCATTTCACTCACCAATGTAACCTTTACCAGGTGATTCCACTGTTGGGTTTGCCAGCTCCTGGAGGTGGGGAGGGTGTCATTATTTCAATGGAAAGCTCATGGATACAAAATTGTTAATCTCAACATAAAAATAAAAATAAAAACTGTTACTAGGTTACAGGTACAAATTATTATATGACATGCAGTACTGAGCATTAAGGATTTCCTAATTTGAAAAAAAAGATGGGATGAAGGTAATATATTTAAGAGAACCATGACTTTCTACTCTTCCTATCTCAATTTACCACATAGGATGAGAAGTTTCTGAAATACAACTTTCTACTCAGCAATGAGATAATGTTTTAAACTGTACCGCTTTGATGCAACAGATGATTGTGGTGTTTCCCATCTTCACCAGGGCTGAACCATCTGCTGTGGATATGGACCCTGAATGCAGTGAAAAAGAAAACACACACACACATATGTATATATATATATATCTATATATCGCGCATTTTAATTAATGGGTCAGGATCAGCACTTCGCCGTACCAATGTTTAGTGTTGTGGTTCTGAACTCAAACAGCTCCCGTCCATCGGGTCGGCAGTTTTCTTTCTGGGGGAAAAAGTGGCATGAGAAAAAAAATTAACGAAGAATTAATATAAATAATTTGTTCGACAGAAAAAGTCAACAACTGTGGTCTGAAGATCGGAAATAAATGTGTTCATTTTACAAACCAGAAAGCTCCTGTGATATTCCAGAGGCTCAGCAGTCCTTAAAATTAGCAAAGAAAAAAAGAGAAAGTTACAAACACAGTACAGCTTTATCAATCAGCGGGAACTTTTCTGTTTACAGATTATCCACTAGATATATAAAAGTAAATAACTAAAGTACAGTACTACTAAATTACAACACTAACCCTATCAGACAAAACCGCGTGATTTGGTAAACGCTTCACTTGCTGCATTTTTGTCAGAAACAGTCAACAATCAGAAATAATCTGGCGCTACTGCTAAAGCATAATTTCACAGATAAAAATAAATTACATAAAAAACTGTTTGTTTGTTTGTTTTTGGGGGGTTAAAAACTGTCCAATTTGAAAGATCTTACTTAAAACCAGCCGCCATGATGTTTTGGTTTAACACGTGGGTTTGTAGTACGGTGGCCGGGAGGAGGAATGACACTACGCTGCCTCACCTCGAGCAATGCCTGTTTAATGTGAATTACAGCTTGCTTAAATCTCTTGTCTTTAATTATTCAACGTTAAATAGGTAAATATATCAGTATAATAGATTTTTCCTATCACAAGAGCCTCCGTGTTTTATACTAAAATGTGTTATGTTAGAATGACCACATATATAAAGATGTAATATGTCATGTATATAATTCAACAGACCTAATAACTCATTAAGTTTATTCTATATTTACAAACTACCCAATAGAAACAAATACTTTTCAATAGGGTCTTTGGGGAAAACAAATTGCTTAAACATGCACAGCAAACTGCGCAACAAAACTAAACAATAGGGATATTTCTAGTTATTCTAGAAATAAACAATCTGATTAAAGAATTCAGCTTTACATTTTTTTTACATTAAGCTAATTAACTTTCATGTTGTTGCACGAGTTAGATGTAGACCATTTAAAAGTAAAAATTCTCACTGAAACTAAATGTTTACTTCACTGTACTCTCTTTTTCAGAGATGCATAATGTTATAAAACCACAATTTGATGCAATAAATGTCATTGCTGAAGCCTGCAAGAGAGCCGAACATGTTATGTAAACATTATCTTTATTAGTGCTGACTGGAAACTTTAACTTAATCTTAAAAACTTGTTTTAAAAGGCCTCCTGTGATAACTTTCACTTTGTAATTTATTGAAAATATTTAATTACAAAAAGTTACTACAGTAAAGTAGATGGGGACATTTTCATCTATCAGAAGTTTAAATATTTGGGATGTTTATGTCCTCAGGCTGATAAGCATTGTACATAGACGGCTGTCTTATTACCAAACCCAATCGGCCCAACAGCCCAAGGCTGGTTCTCAAGCTCAACATCAAGCTCTCCTGCAAATCCTTTCCCTATCCCCAACACAACTTTCCCCTCCTCCTCATCTTCCCCATCCTACTCTTCCTCCTCCTGTTGTCCCTCCCCAAGCTCCTCCACTTCATCCTCCACCTCATCTCATTGCTCTTCATGGTCCTCCCAATTTTCCTCTCACAGCCAATGCCATTCAGACCAAGAGGATTATCACTGGACTTGTGAGGTGGTTGAAGGTCAGCCAAAGATTGTCCTGAGAAGGTAGCTGAGAGTGAGCACCCAACTAAAAGCAGACACCCAGCTAGTTTTGTGAGACATGTCTCCTTTCATTTCCACATTCTAGCACAATGGGCCCTGATCCAAAACAAGAAAAGAACACACATGGCCTCATATAGATGAGCAAAGCATAGCAGCAGGGGATGCAAAAGAACTGCTGGACACCTGAATGGCAACCCTACATTAATCTGATCATTAAATCATCAATAATGTTGTGTCTCCTAACAATTTATGTGATAGTGTGTCTGTTGGATGTGAATTATGGTTTAAAATGTGTAGAATAAGCACCACATGATCATGTCTTTGTTACCAAAATGAAGACTTAGGTCAGACTGCCGAGGGATGATCAGGTGGTGACAGTAAGATATTATCCTTCTCAACAGTGATCCTTATTGGCAGGTGAGAAAACAAACCTTTAGATACATTTAAAATGTAAAATTGCCATTTTCCTGGCTCTCCCCTGACAACTGAGACAGTTGCCTATTAGCTTAGTAGCTTTATTGAATCAGATGTGTGGGAAGACTGAAATATGCAAAAGATGAAGGAAAGGGTGATGTGTGACCAGGACAAAACTCTAACAAGTAACAACAAGTAAGCTAGTCAGGAGGAAAGGAGTGGGTCATATACCAGGTGTTTATGTTTCACATGTTTATACATACCTTGCACTGCACTAATACTACACTAATGCCCTATAATTGTTTGTTTGTTTGTTTGTTTGTTTGTTTGTTTGTTTGTTTGTTTCTTTCTTTCTTTCTTTCTTTCTTTCTTTCTTTCTAGAATAAGGCACATAGGAGCAATTTCTAAATTTGAATTAATTTTATGTTGTGGTATCTTTCAAAAATGAGTTTTGATAAAAATTCTTTACAACATGTACGTATGATTTATCGGTTCTTGCCGTCTTTCCCACTCCTGGCCGGTAGATGTCAGTGTAGTGTCGTCTCAGCCTTCTGCGGAGCTGCCAGCTCCTCTCTTGTCTCTATCTGATGATGTGTCGTGAGGAAACAGTGACTTCCGCATCGGTGTTGTGTGCAGTTATGATTGGAAGTGGAGTTTAGAGAACTGCCTATATAAAAATGGAAATTTAGACACTTATTTGGCTTTTTCCTCCTTTTAGCACAATCTCTCAAGCTTGTATTTCCTTGTGTATCCGCAGAAGTTAGAGCCCTAGCTACAAGCTACGAGCCCAACTAGGAGGAAACAAGGTAGCTTTTCAGCTAGCCGCTTAGACAGGTGTCAGTGGCTGCAGGACAGTCTAATGGAAAATGGATTGCTTCTGTGAAATAGTTCAAGCTCTCATCGCTTTAGCAGCTTTAGGTCTAATTGTGGTAAGTAATATTTGTTTCATAATGCGTGTGCATAGATTTGTTGCAGTCTGTTTGTTTAGCAAGAGTTTAAGGACAGAAGCTGTCCAAGTTCTCACTGATTGAGAATAATGTTAGTGTGGTTTTCTTTTCTGTGTATTTCTGAGGGACTGATAGTTTTGTTATTAGATTAGAAGGCAATACATGAAATTATGTAACTTTAAAAAAAGAAAACATTTCACAAAAAGACGATGAAAAGTGTGACAGGGACCTATATTAATAAATACCCAGTACAGCTGTATATTTTTTGGGCTGTCCAAAATCAACTTAACAAAGACTGCTGTAACTTCTTGATTTATGTAATCATAATATAATGCATTATTACCCCGGCACAGCTTTCCTCTATATGATTACAGTAATGACAGTGTTAGCATTTGTTTTTGCAGTTGTAAAAAAACAAAAAAGTCTTTCAACAGGAGTAAGATGAGCTCTATTCTCTTTCTTTTCAGGTACTCATAATAGCACATTTAACCGCAGGTATGGTTAACCTGACATGCCATGAGAAGGAGAAATACTTCCTCACGGCTACAGGAGAGAAGGAGCTTTTCCCCAGCCTGCATGATCCCTACTCTAGGGAGCTTTCTGTGGTGATCCCAGCCTACAATGAGGAACTCCGAAGTTAGTGTTTTCTGTTTTTCTGTCTGGAGCTTCTGCACAGTAACTTGTATTAAAGTGGAAAACAGTGAAGAACTATCTTAATCCCATGTCTGTTTTTGAAATTAAGAGAATGCATAATTAATGGTTGTAATGATTGATTAAACTTCTAGCTTGCAAAGCATTCATGTACCATCCCAGTTGGTCCAGTTTAGTCTTATAACCCTGTTCTGCCAGGTATTATGTCATTCTGTACCATCAGCTAGCTATAGGGGCTAAAGTCTGTTTTAATGTTCAATTTATTTCAGTGCCTGTGATGCTGGATGAGGCTATGGAGTACTTGGAGAAAAGACAGGTAAGTAGGTTTTTTGGGTTTTTTTTCTATCATGAGCCCAACATACGGGTTTAAGACATAGATGATCTAATAGAGCAGCTGTTTAGTAAGAAAGGTTTAATGCAGTTCGTATTGGTAGATTAGTTCTATTATAATGGATACCACTAGGTGGCATCATTGACCTGTAAAAGGGCCTGTTTGTGATACAAATTCCAGTCATGATTACCTTACCACAGAAACAAAACCATTCTTTCACCTATGAGGTTATTGTGGTCGATGATGGCAGCAAAGACAAAACAACAGAGGTAATAATTTTAAAGCTTTTTAAGAAATAAGTTCCCATGTGTTTTTAATTATTCTCAACTCAGTTTTGCTTCTGCCAGGTTGCTTTACGCTACACTAGGAAGTACAGTGCTGATAAAGTGAGGGTGCTGACACTGGTGAAGAACAGGGGGAAAGGAGGAGCTGTGCGGATGGTAAGGCAGTCTGGATACAGCACAGAATCAAAAATGCGGTTGATTTTGGATGAATTTTACAAATAGTTTGTATCTGTCCGCATCACTGTTAAAGGGAACTCTGAGCTCCAGAGGGAAAATCATTCTGATGGCTGATGCTGACGGAGCCACAAAGTTTGCTGACATTGAGAAAGTGGAGACTGGTCTCAAAGACCTTAACGCTGGACCGGTGTGCTTTCATTTAGTTTTTATCTCTCCTGCATTCATTTTTCTAAAGTTATTGATATATCCTGAAAATCCCTGTCTTGCATGCAGGAAAATTTAGCCATTTCATGTGGTTCCAGAGCTCATCTAGAAAAAGAGTCTGTAGCTCAGGTAAATTTTTTTATCTTCTTGAAGACACAAGATATAAATATGTTTCTTATCTTTGAATAACCACCGTTGTCTCCTTAGCGGTCTGTGTTTCGTACGTTCCTGATGTTTGGCTTCCACTTCCTGGTGTGGTTCTTTTGTGTGAGGGGGATCAGTGACACACAGTGTGGCTTCAAGCTTTTCACACGCGAGGCTGCACTTAAAACCTTCTCCTCGCTCCATGTAGAACGATGGTAAGGAACTACATAGCTTCATGTTGGACATTTTATTACACAATGTGAAGGGCCTTTTCACATTGGATGAGGTATCTGCTGCAGCTCAAAGCAGCACCTCTGATTGGCTCTGATCCACAGTTGTACTGTACAATGTATCACATTGTGTGTTGGTTTGAAATCAAGACCGGCGCACATTAGACACAGACTAGCAAAACGAGTCATAAAAGCTGGATTAGAGTTGAATGCGCTTGACCACTGCAGCCCCTCATCTGTGACGTCACCTGCACTGACCCTCTGAAGACTCCCTCTGAAGTTCAGTGGTGGCTAAAAGTTTACAGTGAGGCAAAAAAGTATTTAGTCAGCCACCAATTGTGCAAGTTCTCCCACTTAAAAAGATGAGAGCCTGTAATTTTCATCATAGGTATACCTCAATTATGAGAGACAAAATGAGGGAAAATAATCCAGAAAATCACATTGTCTGATTTTTAAAGAATTAATTGGTAAGTTCTTCGGTAAAATAGGTATTTGGTCACCTACAAACGAGCAAGATTTCTGGCTCTCACAGACCCGTAACTTCTTCTTTAAGAGGCTCCTCTGTCCTCCACTCGTTACCTGTATTAATGGCACGTGTTTGAACTCGTTATTAGTATAAAAGACACCTGTCCACAACCTCAAACAGTCAGACTCCAAACTCCACTATGGCCAAGACCAAAGAGCTAACAAAGGACACCAGAAACAAAATCGTAGACCTGCACCAGGCTGGGAAGACTGAATCTGCAATAGGTACGCAGCTTGGTGTGAAGAAATCAACTGTGGGAGCAATTATTAGAAAATGGAAGACATACAAAACCACTAATAATGTCCCTCGATCTGGGGCTCCACGCAAGATCTCATCCCGTGGGGTCAAAATGATCACGAGAACGGTGAGCAAAAATCCCAGAACCACACGGGGGACCAAGTGAATGACCTGCAGAGAGCTGGGACCAAAGTAACGAAGGCTACCATCAGTAACACACTACGCCGCCAGGGACTCAAATCCTGCTGTGCCAGATGTGCCCCCCATGCTTAAGCCAGTACATGTCCAGGCCTGTCTGAAGTTTGCTAGAGAGCATTTGGATGATCCAGAAGAGGATTGGGAGAACGTCATATGGTCAGATGAAACTAAAATAGAACTTTTCAGTAAAAACTCAACCTGTCGTGTTTGGAGAAGAGAGAATGCCAAGTTGCAGCCATAGAATACCATACCTACTGTGAAGCATGGGGGTGGAAACATCATGCTTTGGGGCTGTTTTTCTGCAAAGGGACCAGGGACGACTGGTCCGAGTAAAGGAAAGAACGAATGGGGCCATGTATCGTGAGATTATGAGTGAAAATCCCCTTCCATCAGAAAGGGCAATGAAGATAAAACGTTACGAACGACGAAGGAGCGGTTTCGTAAGAAGCATTTCAACGTCCTGGAGTGGCCTAGCCAGTCTCCAGATCTCAACCACATAGAAAATCTTTGGAGGGACTTGAAAGTCCGTGTTGCTCAGCAACAAAACATCACTGCTCTAGAGGAGATCTGCATGGAGAAATGGGCTAAAATACCAGCAACAGTGTGTGAAAACCTTGTGAAGATTTACAGAAAACATTTGGCGTCTGTCATTGCTAACAAAGGGTATATAACAAAGTATTGAGATGAACTTTTGTTATTAACCAAATAATTATTTTCCGCCACAATTTGCAAATAAATTAAGTAAAAATAAGACAATGTGATTTTCTGGATTTTTTTTTCTAACTTTGTCATAGTTGAGGTATACCTATGATGAAAATTACAGGCCTCTTTCATCTTTTTAAGTGGGAGAACTTGCACAATTGGTGGCTGACTAAATACTATTTTACCCCACTATATTTAAAAAAAAAAAAAAAAAAAGAGAGAAATCGCTATGCAGCTCTATAAAAACTGATAAAGCTGCATCTGTTTCTGGTGAAGAGTAAGAATGTCCTTGCTGATAACCAAAATGTATTAAAAATTAAAATCTAATTAGAAAGTGCAAAAATGACTTCTTTTGTTAATTTTTTATTTAGCTTTTAAACATTTGTTGTGTACTTTTTAGGGCCTTTGACGTGGAACTACTGTACATTGCCCAGTGTTTTAAAATCCCCATAGCAGAGGTGGCGGTCAACTGGACAGAAATAGAAGGTAGATTTTTCATGGAATATGTAGACGCTGTGCCTTCTACTGTGCCTCCTTTGAGTAGTAGTTTGCTGGTATTCTATGGCCTGTCCTCTTTAAATGTTGGCAAACTTGAATATTTCCATTATTCATCTTTATAAAGGCATCATTTGCTATTTAATTGCCTGTGGTTTGGTTCTGCCAGGTTCTAAGCTGGTCCCGTTCTGGAGCTGGCTGCAGATGGGACGAGACCTGGTTTTCATACGCCTGCGCTACATCACAGGAGCCTGGAGACTGCAGTCACCACATAAAACTGATTAGCCAATCAGACAAGCCCCTCTGTCATAAAGACAACCTGTGATAGGGCCGTGGGGCCTTTCAATGAATGGGGTTACAACTGTGTCCATTAGTCACTGTAATCAGCTGGAAAGAGCCTTGTATCAATCCTTTACTTTTCCAGACGTTTTTGGGAGTGACGTAATGAAACAGTTGGGTTCCTCGTGGTCCTGCCTTTTTATGTGGATGTTGGCTTGTTATAGCCACTGTTACACATCCATATGTGTTGCCACAGCTTACAGAATGTCTATGGCTGATCCATGTACTGAGTTACTTCATGTTTTTGTTGTGCCCAATCTGCTGTAAACGAGAAAGGCTTGTAGTGAAAAATGTGGAGGATCCGATCATCTCATGATCCTCAGAGGGTGAATGATTGTTGACTGAGTTGATGGGCTGGATGACTTACAATAAAAGAAAATGTTTAAAGTCAAGAACTCGTGATCTGATATTTACTGCCTAGAGCTGCAGTGGTTTCTTAATCATTTGTAGACCTACACAAATTACACTAGAATTTAATCAGATTTCATATAGGTGCAGCAGAAATTAAACATTTATTTTCCGTTTTTTAATGATTGAAATTTGCTGATTTTATCAGTCTTACAAGCTTCTTAGAGGTGGTCTAGACTGATGGGATCTTGAGGTGTGTTGGAAAGTTCCAGTGTTTTCATTGTTATTGCCGTATTTGCCTTTAAGAGCTACTGACTGTTAAAGATGAGGACAAGCATCACAATAAAAGCTTCAAAGTACTTAATGAGATGAAAATGGAGAAAATAAGGCCTTGTCAGCTCTCAAAGACACTGTCAAGTTCAGGTAATTGAATTATACTGTCAAGTCATATCTAACATCAGTCATGTGACAGGAATATATTCGAGTGACTTAAACTTGTATTAAAGCCAACAATATGACTCAATGGGGATTTGGTGAAAGTTTTGTACTTATAACATTTGAAACATTTATTTATATAACTTTTGTTTTATCAGGAAGATTCTTGAGATCAAATGATCTCTTTATTGAGCATGGCCAGGCCAACAAGGCAGCAGTAAAACAAACACAATGGACAATACACAATATCAGTATGAGGTTATATTCATATGTTCTATTGCAGATTGTTTTTACACATCAAGAGTTTGATATGATGCAGCAGGATTAACTACATGTACATCAAACCTTTTAGGCCAGTGTGACACCGTATGACTGATAGTAACAGACGTTATAACAAATCTGCTGGATCTAGCATTTTTAATTCAACTGAACATCTTAATTCTGAAAGCTGTATAGGATCAGTTGTATGAAATTTCATGCAGGCAGGCAGTATTTTATGATATTAAACATGGACATCAAAGAAGCCTGAATAGTCAGGATTGTTATTCATCACAGTCTCTATCCCGCTATTTGTTTCTTAATCCTCATATGAACGTCTTAGGTCTTGGACAAAGGCCAGAAAGTGTTTTTGTGGCTGAGTAAATTAACTTTAATAGTGCTGTTTTCTTATGCAATCCTGAGGTTGGGGAGTCGCGCTGATGCACATGTCTCTGGGGCCTCGCGGAGCCCCGGGGAGCGCATCCTGTTTGTGTCCTGCCTGCCTGTCTGCCAGACAAGACAGAGGCGGTGAATCATAATCTGCACATTTCTAACATCCTGTCACCGGAATCTGCTCTCGTGTCAAAAGGAGAATTTTTAGAACTTGAATGAGGGAGAAAATGGAAGTAATGGGATCAATCCCTCCGATTTACTGCGGCAAACTATGATGTCAAATAATAATTCCTAAGAATGGAAAATGCATTTGGGGACGCCTTTATAAATTTTCCCTTTGCAGGTACGCAGGTAGAGAGAAGCCAATACAGACTGAACGAACCGATTATCAGAGAGCTCTACTAAATGCTGAGCGAACAGGTTGTAGCAGAGCTCCTCGTTGGACCACGGAACACCCTGCGGCTTCCTCACGGCTTCCTGTAGGAGACTTTTATGTCACTGGTTTTGACAGACCACTTCATTTGTGGTGTTTATTTAGCCACATGTAGGCCTAAAGGCCTACTTGTTAGATGGGGAGACTCGTTCTTTTATTTATTTATTTTCTACGGACTCACTGAGAGGTTTCGTTTGGTGTTTGGAGTATCGTTACGTCCCGCAGCAGTTGCTGTAAACTGTGAAAATGTCAAACTTGTAGACTCACTGTCGCCAGCCGGGTTTGCGTCATTAACTGGACCAGTCAGAGCACTACCAATAAAGGATCGTATCCATCCGCAGTCAGCGAGATATCTGCATGGCTTTCAACAACACACTTATTAAATAAACACACACACAGATATATTTACGAATGCCGCAACTCACCCCCACCCCTTGGGCCATTTTTCTTTACACTGCAGGTGCACCGCGTTTTTATGTTCGTGCGGGTGGGACTTATGAAAGTAGACAGTATGCTAATAAAATGAAATATATTATCATGTGTCCAGTTATAACGATAATATGTAAAATGGCTTTAATTATAAGTCAGAATAATGGCTCGAAACTTTTAGGCTGCAGCAGGACACTAAAATATATGCAGTCGTGTATCACAATTGCACTTGATATTTAATATAACATATTGTAGCCTGAAACTATTAATAAAGCAACTTTAGGATGTTTTAATTGGCAGCTCAGATAACCAATGAGTACCAAAAGCCCAGCAATAACAGCCATCTTTTTGAACCTATATTAACAGCTGTCTTTGAAAAGTCATCAAAATAGTTGAGACAAAGAACAGGTGATTGTATTTTCCAAGCGGGTTTTTGAAGAAGGACTTGATGAATGGGGGACTGTGCATACCTCAGGTGGCTCGCACACGCGCGTACGGTGCCGCAAGAGCTGAATTTGAAATCCCTGAAATCCTGGGAAAGCTACAGGAGGGGGAAGGCGGAGGGATCTAGCGCAAAGGCGCTGCGGTTCCAGCCAGGCTGACGCCGCCAGGGCTGTGTGGCGCTCGGCTGTGACTGCTGGAGGAGCAGAGGCTGATCAGAGCTCTCTAGACCTGCGTCAATTTTCCAGTGGAGCACAACACCGGAAATTATTGTGACTGAACCTTCACAATAAAGGCTGGAGTTTAGTCACTATTCAAGTTTGGTGTACCTCCACAATAAATAGGTAGGTCTCTTGTACCAGTCAAAAGTATATATATCATATATATA
>JBAMHW010000017.1:11905134-11941822 GCA_037177495.1 Rhadinocentrus ornatus
CAAAAGTGTTAGGTAAGCTGTACCACAACATTGTTTGTCAACGTCTCTAACTTGTCATGTGACCTTCCATCTTCGCCATATGATGTCAAAATGTTAATAGTATGATGAAGAAGACTGTTTAAAGACAGGTTGTGACTAAACCAAAATTTTTAGGTCTATTTGTGGTTCTGACACTTCTTTTGGACTTTTTAATTACCTTCTTAGAGGACAGCATGTAAACACTGAACAGTTGTTCATGTGCATTATTCTGTTCTTAAGGTGACTCTGTTATGCAAGGATATAAGAAGGTCAAATTAAGTTCACCTGTAAAGTTTATAGTTAATTTAGGTGTTTTCTGATATCCTACTAAAAGGTGAATATCCCTAACTTTTTTACTTAGTGGTACTTCACCAGTTTATCTGTCTGGATCTGAAAATACAAAATACTGGCTCTGTGGCATTTTCAGAGATCCAAATCTAATAAACTGATGAATACCTATCAACCAGACACTTGCAAAAGAGGTATAGTAGATGTGGCAGTCTCAGATGACAGCAATATCTAGGCTGCGTGGTAGCCTGGTGGTTAGGGCACATCTACCAATAACAGTTGAACGGTTTGATTCCACCCTATTCATCAAGTTCGAGGTGTGGTTAGAGAGGTTGCTTGTGTCTGGAGAACCTGGGTTCAAGTCCCCAGGCTGGCAACTAAGATTAACCACTGTGGGCCCCTGAGCAAGGCCCCTTAACCCCCAACTGGTCCCCGGGTGCTGGAATCTGGCAGCCCACTGCTCCTAGCAACTAGGATGGGTTAAATGCAGACAGAATTTCCTAGCTTGGGATAAATAAAGTATAATAAAAAAAAAATAATAGAAAAAAGGAGCAGCAGCAAACAACTTCTTCAAAGTTCAAACTGCAACAGGTATATTTGTTTTTAAACTTCATTAATCCCAATCTGGGAAATTTTTCTCTACATTTGTTTCATCTTTAGATGTACTATAGAGTAGGTAGTAGGCTGGGATGTTTTGGTGCCCGAGTAGCAGCCAGGAGGGGTTAAAGGCCTTGCTCAAGGGCCCACAATGGTTTACCTCTGTTGGCACACTGGGAACCCAGGTTTTCCAGACCCAAGCCAATCAGACATCACTCCACTTAGTGATCATTGCTTATGTTAATCATTCCAGATTAGACTTGCATGCATGCACACAAAATACTTTTTATACACTCATACATGCATGTACACATTTACTGAAATTTGTTTTCTCCTGCCCTGATGCATTTTCTTCTTTCTCTTGCTATTTTTATGCTCATTCATTTTACATGGCAATTTTGAAGAGGATCTGTGTTGTTTCAAATATTTACTGTATATGTATTGTATCCATGTAATTCTGCATTTTATTTTTCTCTTACTGGGGCTTTTTGGCCAGGACATGTTTTCAAATGAGAAATGGTTCTCAAACATTTTGTCTGGAAAAATAAAGGTAAAGCAGAACCAAATAATAAATTAAAACAATCTCTGTACAGAAGAATTGAGTCCTGGTTGAAGCTTGATTGAAGGGCAACCACATGGGGGTTGATTGTAGAGTTTTATTTATAATTGATCAATTTATTTTACCAATAGCTACATTAAAATATCTTATTCCATTCCATAAATAACAGGAAATTCTGTTAAAATGTAATAGAAATAGTTCAGACAGCATATTACTAATTATTTTTAAGAGATGCATGCAATTTATTTTAAACCCTTTGCAGCAACTGATGAAATGTGTAGCCATTATATTTTGTATTTGATTTGATGTTGATTCTGCCTACTTTATGTAATTATTTACATTTATATTTACAAACGTGCTACATTACACATAAGTGATAGAAAACTTTTCCTTTTCGTTTTAAAATAAGCAGCTCTTCCGAGTGAGGATTTTAGTATTTTGCTTTGAAACAAACAGCTGGATGCACATCTTCATTGACGCATCCTTTACACGTCAACGTGAACACTTGCTCTCAGACATATACACACAGACACACGCGCACACACCTTCACTGGCTCAGTGTGCCGGCCTGGCTTACTACAGACGGGAAACCCTCCACGCTCGCGCGGCTGTCTGCAATGCACTTGTTATCACAACAGAGGTGAGAAAATAAACCAGCAGTCTTGTGTATGTTTGAAGAAACTTTAAATTATTTTTATATGTCATAATTTGGATTTGTTGACTTGGCTTGATAAAAAAAAAGAAGAAGAAGTTGTTTTGAACTGTTGCGTAACATCGGACAACTTTCCAGGATTTGCTGTAGTTATTGTTCTAAATATGACTGAGTATTGCCACATTGTCTAATAGATCATTAAACACTGGTAGGCTAATATCAAATTATGACAGCTCAATCACATTTACCTAAATATAGCAACCTTCTTTGTTGCCTGTATCTGATTAACTATATTGTGATGTGTTGTGAAACCTTGATAATAAGAATTAAATGAATGATTGTTTATGTTAATGATTAGAGGTTTCACTGTGCGGTGTTTATGCAGAGGTTTGGGCAGAACCCGGATTTAGTCGCGGCATAAAGACTGCATGTAGTGATAGTAAAAGGAAGCTGAAGTGTTTACTTTTTTGGGAAGGGGTGTACTGGTGATAAAGCATTAGGTAATTAGCCTATCTGAGACTGCAGACTGGGTGACGCCAGGCTTCGTAAAGCAGCAGCAGCACTGCACAGACGGACTGATGCCGCATTGAGCTTGTGCTCTTTTGCTGTCATTGTAAAAAGCCCAGCTGTCTGTCTGCCTGCTATAGAGGCCAGAACTGGTCACATTTCTACAGCAAGCACGAGGCATAATGTAGGATTTGCCTGTGTTAATTTTAGATGCATCTTATTAGGATGTCCAATACTCAAGAGGACTTTGATCTTTGATTTATTTATCTTAAAATAAGAGGATATGCAGATGTATCCAAGTCACTTTATGAAAACTTGTTTTACAAAGCTTTTATATATTGGCTTAAAGCAAATTCATAAAACTTTAGAATGAGAGAAAGCATGTAATCTGGCAAGAATGAGGGAATGATGTGTAAAAGTATGCATCTCTTGATACCAAACGTGACTTGATGCTTTAGAGTCTGAACCACGCTGTGAAGGAGACAAACAGGTTCTCAACATTCATTTGTGTTACAAACATTTTTAACTCCATATTTGAAAAAATATTTGAGAGATTCATCATCAAGATGCTGCTCTTAAAGTAGAAAGTGGCTATTTTGTTCTTCTGTACCTTACTGAAAGAGTTTGTGTAATTTCCAATACTGTTAAGATGTACAGAAAGGCACAAACACAAGGATAACTCACTGTGTGTCTCCCTCCCTGTCTCCCTCTCCCCCTCCTGCCCTGTGATGTGTTCTGGCCAGACAGTGTGGCTCCTGGGCGTCAGTGGCATGATCATAGAAACAGAGGCCAAAAAGGACATTCCTCATTGTTGGTGAATCTAGAAATGAGCTTGGCCATCTTGGCCTGGTCTCTCTGAAAGTGTTTTGTTAAGCATTTCATTTTCTCCAACAAAGAATAATATTATAGTCATTCTGCTTGGAGATCAGTCTGAACCACGCATGCTCTTTGTAACCCTGCTGATAGACTTCTTATGATGGAAATCCACCTTTAATGCGCACTTCATTAAATATGAGTATGCAGTTCATCATAGTTGTGCTTTTCTCTTCAGGCCAACGTCCCACCTATGTGACAAATAAACCTCAACATCTGTTAGCTGTACCTAACCTCCAAACCCCAGCCGTGCATGTGTTTTGGCTGAGATATCAGCTAATACAATCTTTCATGTTTTTTGCCAGATGATTGAAACTTGACCTGGATTTCTGGCTGTGTGAGGACTAACGTTCCCTTCAGGAGATTATTAATCCAGAGCTGCCGGATCCCGTCAGTGCCAACACAGAGAGGGGATTTAGGGTTTGCACTGCCCTGGCTGGAGTCCAACTCTTCCACCAGAGCTGCTCGGAAGTAACTGAGGAAAAGAAAAAAACAGCCTCTGTTTACACAGACTCATCGCACTGCCTCTTTTATCTTTACCTCTGTTTTTTTTGTCTGTGCCCCGGCTGCCTATTACTTGCCTCTTCACTCCTATCCTCGAGGGAGCTCTTATCCCATTAACTGGACCTATCAGCTTATCTTGCCACCCATTTATCCATCTTAAAATGAACTCCTCTAACTCCATTACATCCCTGTTCTCCTTCACCAGCCCAGCAGTGAAGCGCCTGCTTGGCTGGAAACAAGGAGACGAGGAGGAAAAGTGGGCTGAAAAGGCTGTAGATTCTCTGGTGAAAAAACTAAAGAAGAAGAAGGGAGCAATGGAGGAGCTGGAGAGGGCTCTTAGCTGCCCTGGGCAGCCTAGTGAGTATCACAAGGTCCAATAGAAGTTTGGCCCACAGTAGGTGTTAATCTGGTGTTCATAGCCTGCAGAATAGGAAAGAACAAAAAAAAATAAAATGTTTTTTTAAATGTTTGCTTGAGTTTTATAAAAAAAAAAAAAAAAAAAGCGATTTTGATGATGATATTGATTTCCCTTACTGGGATTGTGCTGACCGGAGTTTTTCATTTTGTGCTACTTGATACTTCCATTTATCCTAATTTCTGAGATATAGTAAGTATTTTCTTTCAACTTCACTTCATTGCACAATATTAAGACTTAAAAGACTTTAAATAATGAATAACAAACCTTTAAAATACAACACATTATTGAAGATGAAACCAGGTGTTTGCAGACAGGGACATATTTCAGATATATTGAGTTTGAACATGAGCCATCACAAAGTGATTTGCCCTCTCATCTTATTTAACAAGTCACCAAAATTCAAATGTTATTGAAAGAAGTTGTTGTTTTTTTTATCAAAAGATTTTATTTTTCCTGTCTTATTAATTCTCTTAAAACCACTCAGGTATCTGTTGCTGCTGCTTTTAAGGTAGTAAAAAACAACAACAACAAAAAAAAGCTTTACCTCCAGTAGCTGCAGTGTAACACACAGATCAAGTAAAAATCTGAGTTTATTCACCTGTAGCTCTCAGGCTTCGGTTTAAAATTGCACAAGAGATATCGAATGCATTAGCTGAAGTGAGTGTTGTGAGAATTCAAGACAAATAGACAGAGGAATACACATTTGTCAAGATTTAGGCTTTAAACAGCCAAAGATTTAATGGATAACATAAGGAACTTCAAGCTATATATTGAGGATCATGTTTTCTTATTTTTTTATTTGACTCCTTCAGGTAAGTGTGTGACAATTCCTCGATCACTGGATGGGAGGCTGCAGGTTTCCCACAGAAAGGGTCTGCCTCATGTCATCTACTGCAGGGTGTGGCGCTGGCCTGACCTGCAGTCCCACCACGAGCTCAAAGCCCTCGAGTGCTGCGAGTTCCCCTTCGGCTCCAAGCAGAAGGACATATGTGTCAACCCTTATCACTACAGACGAGTAGAGACTCCAGGTAAAAGGATTGGAGGAGAACATCTTCCAAATTTATCATAAAAATATGCTCATTATTGAGTTTATGTTGAGTAAAGCTTTAAATAGAGACAGAACATCTGATCTATTGTGCTTCCAGCCCATAAGTATTTGTGGTAATCTGAGTTTATATAGCAGCATTTTGATCACTCTTTGTCTTCACTGGCACCCCGTGTACCTTTTTTTTAATAAAAAAAAATCTTTTATCTCTTAAGTGCTGCCACCAGTTCTGGTTCCACGCCACAGCGAGTTCAACCCTCAGCACAGTTTACTAGCGAAGTTCAGGAACGCCTCTCTGCACAACGAGCCGCTGATGCCCCAGAACGCTACATTCCCAGATTCTTTCCCTCCACTGCCCTGCCCCTCTTTCTCCTCCTCCCCTCCTTCATCCATCGCTCAATCCCCTACCTCACAGAGCTACCCCAACTCCCCCAACAGCTCTGCAGAACCTGGAAGTCCATATCACATCACAGGTAAGCCTCACAAGTATTGCACATACCATGCAAGGATGTTATACTTTTACCAGATATGTAGCTGGTTCTGACCAAAAAAACCACATCAATCTTTTATTTTCCTATTCTGTGATTTGCGGTTTTCCAGCTGACACTCCTCCACCCCCGTACAGCATGATGGAAACTAAGTCCCAAGAGGATGTGAAGTCAAGCAATTCCACAGAAACCACTAAACTCACATTTTCTGCTCCACACAGAGGTAACTAACCTTGTATTGTGTTAAATGTGAAGGAGTTAAAAAATGTGTGTATTGAGGAAAACATTTTTAAACATAACAGCTACCTCTAAATGAACTCTGTTTAGATTTAAGGCCTGTGTGCTATGAGGAGCCTGAATACTGGTGTTCCATAGCTTACTATGAGCTCAACAACCGGGTAGGGGAGACTTTTCACGCCTCAGCACGTAGTGTCTTGGTGGACGGCTTCACAGACCCATCCAACAACAAGAACCGCTTCTGCCTTGGCCTGCTTTCCAACGTCAACCGCAACTCCACCATCGAGCACACGCGCAGGCACATAGGCAAAGGTAGGCTGCACAGCTCTCGACAGAACATACAGACAGTGACTTGCCTGCAGTCAGTGTTTCTAACAATATTTGCTGAACACATTTCAGAAAAGAGCATTTGATAAGCAAAATTTCAGAAAATACACTTTACTGTGCACATCTAAAATGCATTTTCTGTTTATCTGCAGTACCATTATGTGTTAAAAGATTATTTTTATGGTTTGTTTGTGTTTTATGAAATATTTTGTTCTGTTTTTGGGGCTATATTGTCTTTTTTTTTTTTTTTTGTCAATGTCTTGTCATTGTTGTGTTTTGCATTGTTGGGCCACCACAGTGAAAGCATGAGAATTTTTTCCTAATCATTCATGTGGTTGATTTTTATGATTTCATAAAATACGATATTCATTTTTCTCTCTCATTTCACAGGATTACACTTGTACTACGTAGGCGGGGAGGTGTATGCAGAGTGTTTGAGTGACAGCAGCATTTTCGTCCAAAGCCGCAACTGTAATTTCCAGCATGGTTTCCACACCACCACTGTGTGTAAGATCCCCAGTGGCTGCAGCCTCAAAATCTTCAACAACCAGCTGTTTGCTCAGCTTCTCGCCCAGTCTGTCAACCACGGCTTTGAGGTTGTCTACGAGCTCACAAAGATGTGCACCATCCGCTTGAGCTTTGTCAAGGTACCAAGTTTTCTGGTAAAACACTTATTTGACACACAGGGACAGACAGGCATAGCAATCAACCTTTATCTGACATTACTGAGTGAAACCTTTGTAGTTTAGTGAGAATGGTTTGTTTTCCACTAGTTTGTCAATGCAAATGAATCTGTTGCGTTGTTTAGATGTTAAAGTACTGTCAGGCATGTCATATCCTGTCATATACAAGGTAGGATCGCACTTGTTCAGTTAGCACTCAAACTACCATCACAACAGGTGAGATTTATGGCTGTGTCCATTCCTCAGGGCTGGGGTGCTGAATACCACCGACAAGATGTGACCAGCACCCCCTGCTGGATTGAAGTGCATCTGCATGGGCCTCTTCAGTGGCTGGACAAGGTCCTCACACAGATGGGCTCCCCTCACAACCCCATCTCTTCAGTGTCATAACACGAACCCTGACACACACTGTTTAGTGTGTGTTCTCTTTACACAGGTAGTCGTTGATTCTGTATGTTTTGCTTAGTTTTCTGCCCTATCGTCATCTGCATAAATATGACAAACTATCGTTATAAAGCTTTGTCATTTCAAGACACTTCAATAAAAATGAATCAATTTCTTTTGCCTTAGTAGAAGTCCTTAGTTTCAATATGATGAAGCATCTATTCTCATCCTCATTTCTATTGGGACATGTTAACTGAACAAAATGGGATATATCTAGGTACTCAAAAGTAATGTAAGTGGTATTAAAATTCTATGTGCTGTATTTCCATGTGTTGACCAATGTTTTACTAAATGTACTGGTTGTTTTTTACTTGATCCATTAAAAATGTTTTTTCTTTCTAAGATTAGACTCTAAAGTTTTAAACTTTTTTCTTATATGAAAGAATAAAGTGTACATCACAGTATAAACAATCTGAGACATGTTTCAGTTTTACTGTCATATGTTTAATCTTTACTCCGCAGGGGAAAGTCATTGCAAGAGACGTACACTGACTTCTCTTTGCTTATTGCACTTTACCATCATATATATTTTGACTTCTTTTAACACATTTGTATTCCCTTATTTGTATTCATAATTTATGGTTTGTGCTACAGCTGAAGATAAACATACTTATTAAAAACAAGTCCTTAAAGCATCACATAGCTAATAAGACAATTGTCACATTTCGCAATATTTAGAGAAAAAACACTAAAACACACATTCAAGGTTCAATGTAATCAGGGCACAGCATAAACATGATTACATGAGGCTTCAGCATCTAATCAACTTTCAACAATTACAAATACAATTACATAAAATGACAGAAGAGAGATTTTACAAAGCAACTGCTACTAAAATGTAACAGTGGTGAGAAAAGCTGGCTTGTACTACAAGTTGTTCTAATAATAAAATCCCTAACAGCTGAGAGCCTGTTGAAGAAATTCACACATTCTTTTTATCTAAGTTAACCTGGCACAGTCCACCAGTTTCACCATGCTTTAAATAGTTCCTTTGTTTAATTATTACTTTTTCTTGTGCATGGCTTACTAATGGAAGAAAGTATTTTTATGTTGTATGGTTACTACCCATTTATGCATCAAGTGTGACTGTTTTGTTTTCAATTCATAGAAAGTGTTACATATACTGTCAGAGACTGGCAGCCAGTGTCAACAGCCCTGAAACTGCTGCTGTGATTGGCTGCGGCTATGTGTGGCCAGGAGCTGCTGCTGCTGCTGCAGGAAGCGGATCACCTCGGGACTCCTGAGCAGTGACTGGTGGACACAGATATTGACATTTTAGAGCCCAGTACAAAATTAATTATGTGGATCACCATTAAATAGCCTGGATAACGAAAAGAAGAAAAGGTCAAATACAAATGACGTCTAACTAATGTAAGGGTCCATTAGGTGCCACTAAATAGTCTGAAGAGTTCAGTTAATCATCTGTTTTGACATTATGACAAAATAAGGAAAACCAACTTTGACTTACCAGTCGTTTCTGGTTGAGCACCTGCTCTATCAGAGAAGGTCTGGCTGGACGGTCCCCCATGGTACCCAGGCGCTGTTTGTTCACAGAGACCGGCCGCTCCTCGGAGCTTTCCTGGTCAACCAAAAACATAAACAATTAAGCAATGCCTGAGGATATTTTGTTTGAACTGTTGGTCTGTTAAATCTGGTTAAAGAAACTTCAGCAACATGTAACCTGAATCAAAATCTGTAATCGCATCTGCAACAAATTAGTTTCTACAATCGGATGCATCCAAAATAAAAGGGTTTAATCAAATTTTTCTTACATCAAGTTTTCCGCTGGACATGGCCTGATCACTTTTCTTTTTCTTGTATTTGTCTTTGTACATCTTGTTGCGGTGTTTTTTGCACATCCACGGTTTCCTCTGCTTGGCCACCTGTGTGGTCGTCTCTGTACACCCGTCGTAGGTGCACTGCTTAGGGGCGTTGTCCACCTCCGCGGTATCCTCGTCGTTGAGCTCCTCCGGGCTGGCGGCGCTGTCCCTTGGATCTGAAGCGTCCAGAACGTCGCTCTCCTCATCCGGATCGTCCATGTCGTAGGAAGAGACGTTGTTCTCTGGCTCATGTGGCGTTATTACGTTTCTACTGTCGACGACTCCACTTTTATTTACATAGTACCTTTGTCCATCCTTAGTAAGCAACAGGGTCGAGTCTTTGTCTTTATGTGCGACCGATGATGAGTTCTCCTCTTCGCTCATGACAGCGGTGCAGACAACAGCTTAGCTAAAGCTATAGCTAGCTAGCAAGCTAACTACCTGTCCTTTATAGTAGCTCCGCATTAACCGTAGTCGGTCTATATATAGTTTTACTCACATTTCCCGAGCAAGTTTCCTGTTTTAAACGGTAGGTCATGTCATGAAAATTAGCACTTAAAAAAAACAACTATTTATTTAAAAGTGAATCTCAAGATTTGTAGCCCACTACAGTGACACCAACGTTGTACGGTAACAACAATGATCTTCTTCACTGTTTTTCAAAGTGTTAGAGCGACCCCTATGGGTACAAAGAAGAATCGTATATCTGTAGATTCACTTACAGACTAACAAGAGAAAATCATTTATAAATATTGCTTAGATTAGAATTTTAAAATGCAATACATGTTTTATTCATAAAAACACATCAAGTACCCCCTCTAGAGAAGCGCTACCTACAAGATAAAAATAGGAAATAAGGGCTTTTGTGGGATTGAGACAGCTTATTTATTCTATTCTATTCCACAGTCATTTGGCAGACGCTTTCATCCAAAGCGACTTACATCTGAGAATAAGAAAAACACAAGCAAGAAATTATTTAACAGAAGAAAAACAGTATGCATGTGGAAAACTATCACTATTATAACCCTTACAAAAAAACAAACAAACAAAAAAAGACACCCACAATTTCACTTTGGAACGTAGTTTAATTATTACTATTGTTATCGATAGACCATTGTTAAACAGAGGTACAGGTTTCAGTATTTGGAACGGGTTGTAATGCGGTGGTGCAGCTGTGAGAGCACTTTGGTAAACCGCATGTGCTGGAGAGTGTGGATTTCAACAGCACAACAAATTCATACTGGTCTGCAGCACATTACTTTGTATATGCCAAGATGAGAACAAATACAGAAACTTAGACAAGTGCAACGACTGCAGTGAGATCTGAAAAGGAAAAAAGAAAAACGGAGCTGCTCTGCATATCTCTCACTCGTCTGGCCTCATATCAGTCACTGGAACTCATATTGTACTGGCTGATTTTGCACAATAAGAGACATTATTCCCAGTGTGCAACATTAAGCAAAAATGATGATCTCCTTTTCTTCTCTAGGTTTGTCTGCATGGATTCATCCAGGTGGAGCATCATCAGGTCAAAATGCTCCTCTTCAGCTACACAGCTTGTTTCTATTTAAACCTGATGATCTCCTCTGGATCATTATTTTTTCTATACTTGTTATGCAATTTTTTTTTTTTTTTTTGTATTTTTTTTTCTTTTTATTGTTTACAATTCTCATAGACGAACTACTAATAAAGAAATATACTGTATCGTGAACTATCAAAATAAATAAAATAGTTATTTACATAACATATAAACAATGCTTCATCACTTAACTGTTTTGTTTTATAAGAATAGGCTACTGTATGTCGGTCATGCTTTCATCTGAGTAAATGAAGCCATGAATGAGGTTGTACAGAGCTGAAATAAATCCTCCTCCATCTTTTTAACCTTACTGCTTTGCACTAGTGCTGCTGGTTTTCTGACATCCATTCTGTCATTCTCTTTGTCCTGTTTTTCTGCAACAAGAGTGCAGTACCTTTGTGCAAATAGGTAGCCCTCATTACTTGTCATTTCCATGAAAAACATCCAAATACGTATTGTGTAAAAGGGACTCTTGGCCTGCAACAATCATGCTATTTACTTCTTTCATACCATCGGTGTTGGTAAAAAAATTAAGATTGATAGCATTTGTGTGAACATATGCAAAGAGGAAGAGATGTCAAGTTTGCTACAAGCACTCAGATGCTGCTGAATTTTGTGTATTGAGATGTTATGAACTAGCAGTTAACAAGGTAACAAGTTGCGATAAAATGCACCATTATTGTCTTAATAGCAGTTTGTGTAAAATGTAAACTGTAATACTGAAATCCAACGTTACGGGAAGGCAACATCTATGCTGTTTTGAGCACAGAGTCACAGCAATAGTGCTCTCCTCAACTACTGCTTTTCCCCAAATATTGTGAGAACTCTTTTCTACTTCCTGTAGCTCTGATTCGACCATTTAAGAGTGTTCATCAAGTCTACCGCAGCCTACTTCACATTTCTGACTACTATGTCTACACAGCTTTCCATTATTTTTAATCCACCAAGCTCTTCAGGCAACAAAAACTGTATCCTCTATGAAAAAAAGAGATACATATAAAAAAATGTATGAATAAATAAGGTTCAATAAAACATGAACATTGGTCCATATTCTCATATTGCCATGTAGAGCTTTTTCATCATGTTTGGCCCGGATCATCACTGAAAGGTAAACAGTCCTGTTTCCCTTTCTCGCTCCTTGAGCTCTGCAACATGTGCTCAGATGAGAGAACGTTAAAAAAGAAATTAAAGTCTTCTACCTCACTCCACATATTCCTGTTGCCTCTTTTGTCTTTCTCCCAAGCTCTACCTGTTTGTTCTGTTTTTCTTCCACCCCTTCATGTTCTGTCCTCCAGATTTTTCTTTCTCCAGCGTTTTCTACTATCCACACCGAGCATTTGGTGTGGGGATGTAGATGTGTCCTCTTCCCTCTCCTCCAAGCAGAGGGAGGAGTTGGAAAAGGATTCTCCTTCCAAACATGTCCTTATCATCCTCCTCCCTTCCGCCTCCTCTCTAGAAGGGTGAGTTAGGGGAGCAGATGGTGCTGACTGAACTGATGGAGATGTCATCGGAGTCCGATGGGGTACTGGGGTCCAGGGAGGGGTCAGAGCAGGTGTTCGGGTTCAGAGAAGGAGGAACCGTGGGCAGGCCAGGGAGGCAACAGGGAGGCTCTGCCCGGCGTGGATGTGTTGTCCTTTCTGTCTTCACAGTCTGGATTATCTGAAAAGGTGGCAGCTTCACATCCGGGTGGCATCCTCGTCTGAGAACCTGCCCCTCCTTATCAAGAGAGGTGGCCTGGTAGAAAGAAGCACATGAGAACATTGTGTTTAGATCACTGCGTGGTATTATACATAATTCAGTAGAGTTGAAGAAGAGTTTTGCACATGCTTATTAATTTAGTAATCCCTGTTTAAATGATTCGTCACAAGTGGAATCAACTAAAGAAACTGTTTTTAATCAAGTGATTTTATCATGATTGTTATTTTCCTTAAGTTTTTTACTTACTGCAAAATCTACCCAAAAATATAAATGGTTTTGGTATCATAGTGTTGCATGGAAATAGAGAAAGCAGTGGAAAACTAAGTAGCATATGAAAATGGATATTTGTCATTAATTGATTTAAACCTCTTATCAATTCCTCTTGTAGCTTGTGTAATTTATTACTATCAGAACTAAACTCTTCAATACGTCAGGGGATAAAGTCACAAAACACAAGCTAGACAACTAAAGCTGAATAGCAAGTCCTGGTATTACAGGAGGCAGCCGGGCAGGGAGCTTTACATCAAGCAAAATAAATAAACAAATCACAGAAGTTCCAAGAGACAGGCAAGGGTACATAATTATTTCTTTGGAAAGGCAGCAGTTCCAAAGAAATTGTGTAAACAAAAACTGATTATTCAAACACCAGTTTGTTTACTTTATCAAAGCTGTAGCTTGTGTAAGATGTGGGTTTAGATACACAACCGTTTTTCACAAAAATGCCACGACCCACTCATAAACAGCAACACAACATGGGGCAATCCTTGGCAGGAGAAAGACAACAATAATGCAGGTAATGAAGTAATGAATCTGTGTTTACAACAAGGAAGGGATGAAAGTGGGAAAAACTAAAAGGATGCTGTAAAAATTGTACAGAAGCAGCAGCAGGCAACCAGCAGGGCAGCACACAAGCAGGGTAGGAGTGGTGGGGGGCATTAATTCCAGAGACACAATTTTAGATTGCTTTGATTTCTCGCTGCTTTGCGACCTTTTTGTGTCTCCATGGAAACCTAGCATACCTTATCCAGTACATGGCCGGGTGCTGGTAGAAATCCAACGACCCAGATCTCTGCATAGAAAAGCTGTCATCCAGCTGAACACAAAGAGAAACCAGCACAATCAATCCAAACACCAGTTCGCATGGGCACAAAAGCTTTACTCAGAAAACTGGATCTGTCTCAAGAAACTCAGTGAATTAACAAGATATAAATAAAAATAAAAAAGAAGAAAGCTTCAGACGTTTGTGAAAGCAATTTATCATTTTGTAGTAGCTGTTAGACCAACTGGTTTGTGTGACACTTACAGAAATGACTGACACCCCTGCAGTGGTGTCATTGACCCTCGGACTTGTGTTGAAGTGCTTCTTTATCTTCCCTGCTACTGACAGCTGGTGCTCATTCTCACATAGACCTTCATCCTGCATTGAGAGAGGCAGAAGAGGAAGTCAGAGTTTCTGTGGAAAATGCTGCAAATGAAAAGAAGTGAGGTACTTCACAAGTTTGATGACGCTGTACGTACAGTGACCCAGGGGTGCTCTAGCACTTGGAGCGCAGTGTATCTCTGATCCACTTCCACCTCCAGCATAGAACGGATCAGCTCCTGCAGCAGGTAGTGCAGGTAGAGGTGAGTTTAGTATGCTTTGTATATAAGGCAAATTAATCTATTCACAAGTATATTACAAGTGTGCATAAGGGGGGGATTTTCACCTTGGCAGTTTCTGACACGTTGTCCCAGTATGGTAGAGGAAATTCTAGCTGTCCCATTAGTATCTGATCAAAAAGTGCCTCTTGATCATCACTGCTCCTGCAAAAATGTTCACATCAAAGAGTAAATATAAAGTAAGAATAAGAATAAGTGAGTGTAAAGTATGTGTCCAAAGAGGTATAGCTGCAATACTACTGTCAACCAGTAGGAGGAACTCATGCACAACCTCAAGAAAAACTTGTCCAGTACATCTCCAGTGTTAATGACATTATGACACTTAGTGGGAATAATACCAGTTTGCAACTAACTGCATTCCACTATCCTACGCCACTGAAACTACAGTTGCATTACTTTTAGTCACATGTTGGCATTCTGGTTGTCTATAATTCCACAATAATGGAAGCAGATAGGAATATTATATTGGATTTCAGTGAAAGGATGTTGCACAGTGGAGTTTTCAGGAAAAAAAAAAAAAAAAAGGTTGGTAGAAGAATATCCTGTGACTGGAGGAGGTTTTGTATCTAGCTTACCCTCGAAATGGTGGGAAACCACACAGCAGGATGTAGGTAATGACTCCAGCTGCCCAGATGTCCACCTTAAGGCCATATCTACATAAAAGCAAACTAAATCAGCTCAAAGCAAAGGAATTGAAATATTGAAATTTCCAGACTTGATACAGAAAACTTTTTTTTCTACAGCCACCATCCTAAATCCATTAAAACGTGGCTAATGCAGTATGTCGGCTACAAAACAGAATATTGAGAGAGGCCATAACTTAATCAATATTTCTCTACATGGCTTTAGCTATGTGGTTAGTGTTCTCACCCTGTTTCTGCAATGATTTCAGGTGCTACATATGTTGGGGTCCCACAGACAGTGTAGAGGGGTCCATCAACCACAGTCGCCAGACCAAAGTCTCCCAGTTTCAGGCTTTTGCTGCCATCTGCATGTTCATACACCTTTACACAGAAAAAACATATGAGAAGGTTAATTCAAATTCTTTTTAAAGATTGTACAGCTGTTTTTCAACAGCTGTTTAAAGAAAGAAAAACAACAGTGGCATGAGTTCAGGAATAAAGCAGCAATTAGAGCAAGAAGATGACAATAAGGATTTTGACAGAAGGATGAAGGTACAAATGAGGGAGTGAGCAGGAGGTGTGAGGGCAGCTAGGATGAGTCATCACTCTGTGAGAGTCCATAGTGAGGGAAATTACTTCACTGTTCATTCACAAAGGCAGCAGGAAATGAGAGAAGGAGGGAGTGTTTGAACTCACCAGCAGGTTTTCTGGTTTTATGTCTCTGTGCACAATGTTGAGGCTGTGGAGGTATTTGATGGCGTTGGCCAGATTGTAGAGCATGCCACTGGCATCTCTCTCTGTGTATCTGTTGGCAGAGGTGATAGCGTCGAACAGATCTCCCCCCTGTGGACAAATCATGATGAATATGTAGGCTGTCAGTGTTGGGAACAAGAATGATACAGGAGGTCGTTTGGTGTTTTCAGACCCAAACACAACCTGACAACTTTTCACAGTTGCTGATCTCTTTTGCTGAAAAGGGTTTTCTTGGGGAAAAAAAGTTAATTTAGCAGCATGTTTTCTGTCTGCTCAGCAGCTGGAGGGATAATCTGTGTCCTCATTCCTAAGCTTTACTGAAACATCTTCTCTTCCCTATCTTTAATATTTCCAATTTATTGTAAATTTTTTGTTAATTTGCCTTTATTTCTCTCTTTCTCTCTCAGTTCATCATATTTTCTACTGGCTTTGAATTTCAACCTCCTCTTACTTTTCTTTCATCCTCTCTATGTCTCTCTCTCCAAGTGGACTAAGTGGAGCAGCGGCTTAAAATAGGGCTGCATATTTTTCTCTTCAGCACTGAGTTAGACACACTGTCAGGGTTCAAACTCAGCAGCAGTTGTTTAAATACAAAAGCTGTCAAATGCCAAAGCTCATTCTCTAACCACTGCATCTGTCCTTCTTTACTTCTGCTATGTAGCCAAAGGTAAATGGATGCATACAGTTTACATCTAAATGCGACTAATTAAACAGCTGGGAAATGAGGCCTGGCTCACAGTTTGGATCCCAGACTATATTAATTTTGTTGTAATAATGACAGTAGTGCTTTAAAGTAGGGATGGACCGATATGAAAATTTTGGCCGATACGGATATTCGATATTAATATTGTCGTTATGACCGATAACCAATATTTACCGATGTCGATATATATATTTTGTTTCAAAAGGTTTGAGATTATCAGATTCTGTACAAAGTAAAAATGATGCAAACATTAGGGGCCATTGTTTTCAGCTTCTGGATGGTAGTTTTTCAGATGACATTTTAAATTTGTGGTGTTTGACACGGCATCCTCCTCGCATCACTTCAACTTTGCAAACACTGCATACTGCTCTTGGAGTACCTTCTTTTGACATCTCAAAAAATTACCACAAAGCTGACATTGCTTTTAGCTTCAGTTACATCCCACAATGCAGTGCTGCATCGCTGTTATATAAAATAAATATCGGCTGTTAATATTAAGCAGTTTTGCTTATCGGACCGATACCGATATGTTAAAGAATGACTAACATCAGCCGATACCGATATTAATGCCGATATATCGTGCATCCCTACTTTAAAGTTTATGAAACCTTTACATTTCTCAAATAAAGATTTACAACATCATCAAAATTTTAATGAAGTCCTAAAATAAGAAAGAAAATCCTAATTATTTAAAGAAGACAAAAATGTTTTACTTGATCACTGATTTTTAGAAGATTATTATTCAGTATTACTTGTAGTTGAGTGGCAAAACTATGCAAACCTCTTGGATTAGATGTTAATATCAAAGTGAAATTACAATCAGTTATTGTCAGTAATTGCTGGTTTGTGTAGAAACCCTGATCTATGTGAAAAACAAATGTTGCAATCCTCAAAAAATGGTTGGGGATTTTTTAATACTCCAGAAAACCATCACAAATGAATTTGGGCTCCACTAACTTACACCCAGACTGTGTACAAACAAAGGAGTGTAGGACCAACAAAGGTTCTTCCGACAGCAAAATGTACAATGCTTTCCGAGGTCAAAAAGGAGAAACTTTAAAGCAATTAATTGCCTCTGTCATGTTGGTTAGTGTTCATGCTCATGAGGACACTGTCAGGTGAACTCAAAATGATGATGGTGTGAAAAGGAAGGGACGCATGGAGAAAACCTCTGCTCTCCGAAAAGCACACTACTGCCTGTCAAGTTAGCTACAAATCACACAGAGAAACCAAAAAGGTCCTGAAATATTCTTTGTGTGGAGTTTGCATGTTCTCCCTGTGTATGCGTGGGTTCTCTCCAGTTACTCCAGCTTCCTCTCATAGTCCAAAGACATGCATGTTAGATTAAAAGATCATTCTAAATTCTCCCAAGTGAATGTGAGTGGTTGTTTGTCTATCTATGTTGGCTCTGTGATGGACTGGCGACCAGTCCAGGATGTAGCCTGCCTCTCGCCTGTTAATTGCTGGGATAGACTCCAGCTTCCCTGTGACCCTGAATTGGAGTAAGTAGTATAGAGAATGAATGGATGGTTAAGTTTGTGGTGGTGGTATCATGGTTTGGGTTTATTTTTGCTGCATCACTAAAGGAACAGTAATTAAATCCTGAATTTAATCACTAAGCAGCAATCATTCTGTGAACAAAATCTTAAAATAAGACAAAAACGGTATGCGTAAAAGTTTTTTTTTGTCTGAATGGTAAAATAAAATTAGCTTTGTGATGGCCAAGTCAAAGTCCTGACTTAAAATGTTTGGGAGGAACTAAGGTAAGGTAAAGCGGTTTTGCAAAAGTTTAATGAATATAATTACGTGATTAACTTCACTGTGGTAGTCGCGCATGTTAAATCAAGAATGGGTCTTCCAATGCTGGCACAAATCATTGACCAAGCACATTATTAGGTGGTAAGTTTTCCCTTAAATCAAATTAAAGCACTTGACTCAAAACAGAAAGAGAAATCTAAAATATGTGTATACCACAGTCTTGGCTAAACTTTAAACCTATTTGTTTCTCCCCCTCTCTCACTCCCTGTCACCCTGGCAAAAACTGTTTCTACCTCATTCATCCATAGCCTCTTCTCGATCCTCCTACTTTGGACACGCTTGCATGTACGCACATTTCTCCCACAGATTGCCTCTCATCTATATTCTGTAGTACTCCACGCCACAGCGCGAACAGATGGATCGCATTCCTAACTCCTGAATTATGCAAAAACATTTCTTGACTCAGAAAGCAAGAGAGAGAATGAAGAATGTGAACACACGAGCGCCCAGGGCCGCAGACTGTTTCTTTCGATCCCATACTGTGAGACTTCGTCATTTGCTGCACTGGTTGATTGTTACGCCTCTGTCTCTGTCACCATTTCTGCTTCTCTGCTTCTCTCGGTTCAAGATAATGATCTTCATCATATGTTAGAGAATGAATTTATTCAGCATTTCAGTTTGGGGAAAATATCCCTTATCAGAGAAAATGGCTGTCGCACATTAATATTGAGCTGCAGAATAGAAACCCACCTTGACTAGCTCCATGACTAGGTAAAGTTCACTGTAAGTGTCCACTTCCTCGATAAGCAAGACAATGTTTGGATGCTTGACCCTGCGGAGGATGGCTACCTCATTTTGGATCATGTGCTCCTGAAAAATCAATCAATTAATTAATACAAAGGAATACATTTCTACAGTAGAAAAAAATTGGTACAATGAAAAATGTTCTTACATGGGTGAAAAGAGTTTGATGATGCCTTTAGACATCATGTAAGACAAGTCAACTTTTTACTATCTGTTTTAGGAGTGTCAGTCTGTGGATGTTTACCTTGCCTCTGCATTTACTCTTGTTAATAATCTTCAGAGCATACTCGCGTCCCGTTGTGAGCTCCACACATTCCCGGACGACCGCAAAGTTCCCATCACCCAACATTCGCCCCACCTTGTAGCGGTCTGATATGTAGGACGGGAGAGCTGGAATCTCATCCACAAGAACTTCAGCTGCAGGGAAGATGCACAAGATTTAGAGTAGCTGAGAGACTCAAAAAGCTAAGCAAGTTCACATTTACTCCACTGTTTAAAAAGCGGGCTAGCGGTCAAATATGTACAGATAATTTACATGTTTGTTTTCTTTTGTCAAACTAAGGCTCTGCAGAGTTCCCGGTGAACGGTAATCAATCTGGCAAATGGAAAATTAAATGTGAAACGAACTGGCAAATCAAAATGCAAATAAATGCACTAAATGCCCGGTTTAATAAAAGGCATGAATCAATTTAGAACATTTGAAATGTTTCTCGGGGCTGTCTGAATAAATAAAATCAAAGATGAAAATGTCAGATGATATAATAGTGACCTGCCTTAATTTGAAAGAGATTGATTTAGTTTCTTCAGCTAAGTTTGAGTTTTACATCCTGCTGTTTCCAACTCAAAATAAAGCAGCCTTTACAAAGTAAAAAACTGCATTATGATTTTGTGGTGAGGACACCAAAGGAGGAGAAAGGGTGAGACAACTATGTTTAGTACAGAATGTACAAATCACAGGAACTTAGAAATAGGACAGAAAGAGCCATCAAATGTCATTGGCTTGGTCCTAACATGCATGATATTTGCAGTACAAAGATGAACGTGTCTTCAACATAGATTTTCCTCACCTTCAGTGATGACTTCATCAGCATCTTCCACTTGGCTGGAAATTTGAGGGGAAGACAGAGAGCTGGAGGATCCCTGGGAGCCCTGCAAAGATGGAGAAGGCAGTGTGAGGACACAATTCTTTACATTCCTGGATTAAAACAGCTTGAAATTCTTTTTACATTCAACAGGAATGTGCGTTGTAATGTTATATCCTGCTTTATGAATCTACTTTCCTCCAGAAAAGAACTAACGCAGACAGGACAGTAGGACAATAATCTGAACATTAATCAGTAATTTATTTAGGTGTGTGTCTCTCACATCAAGGTGTGAGAGAAATGAGTTTCTCTTGCTCTTAAATCATAGCTCCTATCTAATTCCTATACACCTTCAAGAAAACAGGAAGAAGGTTGTGGAGAAACTAATAAAGGAAGATTCCTCTGCTTAGTAAGTAGGAGGTCATTAAGGTAAAAGAGAGTGGATGGGATGAGGCCTCTGCATCTATCTAAAGATATAAACTCATTATGTCCTCCACCTTGTAACCTTCTGTCTGGTTGTCATGGAAGCAGTAGGGATGGGGAGCAGGGATCTAGTCGGGACTATAAATGAGAATCTACCCATCTCATATTTTCTTCACTCTTGACCATATTTATGATCTTAGATGTAAATTAATTTAGTTTGATAAACTGATTATGCTCTGCTTATAGTTAGAGAAAATGTTTTAACACTTTCCTTTTAGTCCTTTTGCCTACCATATGTTTGGATTCTTCTCTCCTGCCTCACATTTTTTTCTTGGGGTCTTTGGGTTTGGATGCTTCCAGTACTCGGATAAGTCCCACCAGTGCAGCAGTATGCAGCCTTGCCAAATGACGTCATCGCTGTTCTTCTAACCAATATAAATTATTGACAAGCTTTAACTATAAATGTATGCACTACGTACGTAATGCATGAGCCAATCCTCACATGCAATTGTCCTGAGATGTTAAACTCAAAAGGGTGGTCAGTGGTGACAAAATGGGACTGATTTTAGTTTTTATTCAACCTCTCATTTATCAGGTGCAGGAACCTGTATTTGAAGCCTTTTCTTGAATTCACACACAGGATAATTCCCATAATATTCAATCTCATCTCTTTAGGATAAATATGGAAATTGTTTCTTAAATAAATATGTGCCTGGAATCGTTCATATTATTACCCAATCGATGATTTTTTTTTTACACCCATTTAGGTTATTTTTAAACTACATGGTAAAAATATATAAAAATACAATCCTGAAAACAATTTTCAGGGTGTCACATAAATCACATCATTGTCTCCAGTTTTCAGTAATAGCACCGACCCAGTTATCTTTTTTAAATACAAAATATGTGCCTGTTTAGGAAAAAGAAAGATGTTGTTTTGTGTATGTTGTGAAGCGCTTATAATCATGGCAGCCAGGTGAAAAGGCTATTTAAGGTACCGTCAGGATGTGCATCTGAAAAGTATTTACAGAGCTGATCTGTCCTATTTTCCTGTCTGAGTAGCTGTAAATGTTTTTACTCACCTTTGTTTCTGTGACCTGAAAACCACCTATGTGAGTGTAGCTGTGAGTCAGACTGAGTCTGGTTTATGTAATGTTGTGTTTGGTCGGGCAATCATCCCGGAACAAGGAAACCCACTTAATACCGGTAAAGCCGCCGGCCTTCAAGTGACTTATCTAAAAAAACATCCTCATTCTCCTTTTTTTCCCCCCTACTGACTCGTGCATCTACCTCTGTTGTGCCCTGATCGCACATCCAGCCCTGCTCTCTACTCGCTGTCTTTTGAACTCTTTTCTCTCTCCCTGCCACAGAGGGAAACAAAATCCTGTTGCTATGGAAACTGTTCACAGAGAGAAGAACAGCAGCTCATGAGAGCTCTAGCGTGGAGACAGAAGCCTATATATGGTTATTTCCTGTCTGCAGGCCGGGACCTTCGATGAAAATTTAGTCTGTCTTTCCTGTGTGAACACCAATGAGACAGATGAAGTGATAGACAGAGTGAGAGAAGGAAAATGTGAGGAATCATACAAAAAAATGTATGGTCTGGTTGATACAGCCTCTGAGATCTATCAGGAACTGTCTTGTTATTGTTAGACCATCCAGCCTTCTCCCTGTTGCACAATACGACACACTATTCCTTCATCGCTACACTTTTGCTCTATGAGTCACACCACTAAAATACACACTGGCAAACCTTTTACATCATGGCTAGAGGTACTGCTCTTCAAATTTGCAATGGCAACACTTAGCAACAGAATACTGATCACAATATAAGTAGAAATTAAAGGCAATTACCATGGCTGGCCTTTAACATAGATTATCTTAACAGAAGCAGAAGGGTTGCCTAAGGAATAATGATCAAGTCTGTACATGGAAAGAAAGGCTGTCAAGCTGAGGATTAAAAATGCAGCACACATTTACATAACCAACTTAAGGATGCTTCCAGCTTTGTCCCGCATGCTGCTGTCTGAATCTGATTATGAGACACATCCTGATGCTGTCTTTCTCTTTGTCTCACAGACTGGAAGAGTCAAACCAATTTTCTGTATTCATTTTGTTGGAGAAATCTAATAAGACTGACAACTTTTGTTTTGTCCCACCTTGCCTTTCTGTGCCTTATAGGTAAACAACATATAGGAGATAATATTTTGTTGTCTAGACAGAAAGAAAACATGATCTACTAGGTTCTTTATGGTAGAGATCAAAACTCAGCTGGGAGTTCTGGCTTTCTGTTCTGCTTTGTGGATGCTGAAGGTTTCTAATCACAATTCTGCAATCCCAGGGAACTGCAGGGATATAATTAAAAGCTTCATGAAAAGTAAAATATAATCAATTGGAAGGCATTCTTAAGTTGTCTCTATCAAAGAAAATGAACATCTAAAACAGGAGTATTGGGACAACAGTCTAGTTTAAAGAAAACAATGTTAAAAAGGAACAAAAAAAAAGAAAATTCACCTTTAAGTTTTTTCATGACAACAAGTGACATGAGGTGATGTTTTATTAACCTTACTCAGGTAGTTTTCAGTGCTATAGCCTAACCAAACACATTATAGCAAAAGCAAAATTAACTTTTTCATGTTTTAGTAAACACTCCTTTTGTGACATTTCCACAAAAATACACAATTCTTATATGTAGTTCTTTAACTTAAATAGGTTTTATGTACTGTTTTGAGACTCTATTGGGGACAGGGAAGATAAATACACATCTGAGACTGTGTTTGTGTTATAACAGCTGTTCTGCTCTGCTGAATGCACAAGCAAGTTTAACAAAGAAGAACTGTTGATAAATGTGAGATAATCATCATCATCATAATTATCTTAATTACCATGCAAACATAAGGAACATGAGAAGCATGAGAAGAAAGACCACAAAATGAAAATGAAATGACAATTAATTTAATGACTTGAACAAATAGAAATTAATACATTAAGCAAAGGAAACACAAACAGAAACAAATGAACCAAGAAGAGCTGGCAGCCTCACATGACAAAATCACATTATGTAGATAATGAACATCAGTATATTTGCCCCAGGAAATTATTTTGATGTATATAAATATTCCAAATCCCTCTGCAAAAGTGTGATTATCACACACATTGAGGATGCAAATATTACGAGTTTTCAGTCATTTTTATATACAGTTTAAATGAAGAAAATGTTCAATAAAGACTTGAAAGATCCAAAAGAAATGTCAGATTCTACCATTTCCCCATGTGGTGCAGCCAGTCTTTTTGGCAATTACAGAAACAAAAGTGGACAAGCCATCTAATGACATCAACACAACATGAAATAAGAAATATAATACAGCCAAAAAACAAAAAAACAAAACAAAACAAATGCATTCTTTAGTGACATCACACTCACATGGATGAATAAGACAATATTACATGTTTCATAATTCACACTTTTTTTTCAGATCATGCCTACTCTCACTCACAAACACACCCGCGCACAAAAATAATTTAATAATGAATCACCAAACACAAAAAATGAAGTGTAAGAATGAGAGATGGAGCATGCAATTCAATAGATTTTGGATCTGAATGACTAAAGAGTGAAAGGAGGATGTATGTGATGTAATAACAATTAGAGCTCGGTTTCTTTCATAAACACTCTTTCAAACAGCTGCCTGAATGTGTCACAGCTTCTGTGAGACATAGACCTGCCATTTGTCTCGCCATCATCCTGTCAGTCTCTTCATCATCTTGTTTTAACAATTTATTTTGTCTGTTATTCACAAAGCTGTGACCTCACTGGCTCATTAAATCGATCTGTGTTTGCGCTTCAGATTATAACACACGTGTGAGTGGATGTGTCTGTAGGTTTAAGATAAAACTGAAAACTGGGCTGCTCTTTGTGAGGCACATGGCCTTGAAGGACTGGGAGACATTAGGGGGTGGTGGGTGGAGGGAGTGACTTTGTGAATGCAAACTACTCTTTCATGCTTGTGTTGCCAATTCATGAAAATGGGTCACAGTGTCCACAGGATGTGTAAAACACAAATAATGGGCATCAATCTGCCCCAGAACAAATGTTGATTTCATGCATAAAAGTGTTGGATGTGAAGCATGTGTAAATGTGTAAGTGATTCTCTGTGCAATTTTCTTTGAAGGTATGTGCATGTGTGGGATTGCAGCTATGCAAGCATGAAAAGCAAAGGAAAAAGCCACAATGTCTGCTAATTCTGCTTGAGGGAAATAGGTTGTAATGGTCTGAGTGGTGCAAGCAACCTACTTTAGGCGGCAAAGTGCCTTTAAGTGTTTAAATGCAGACTCCATTGAGATGAACTGCTTGGATCCGACATTCACAGTGGGTGATTAAGATTATGTAGCTAAGTTTAATAGCTAAAATGGTGTAAAGACTGCATCATTTTTAAACTCCATGTAAAATATTTGAAAATATAAAAATCAAGGAATATGATGTTTACGGAGCTGCGATGGGGATAGAAATATAATTTCATGCAAATTAAGCATAACATCAGAAGAATTGATGTGTGTGTGTGTAAACTCTATACATGTTTAGAATAAAAGTGACTAGGAAGGACACAGAATGTGCAAATAGCAACTTGGAGTTCTATTTTTAAAAAAAGCTTATAATTCATCTACATGACACATAATTTCACACTGTGAAGTTAATGCTCTTTCATATGTTGGGAAGTGAGAGGGAGGGGTGGGCATGTGTGAGTTAGAACGGCTGGGAGAGAAACTGTCACGGGGGGAGAGGGAATTGCTAACAGAGCCTATGGAAAAGTAAGGAGTGGAGGAGAGAATTACATCGTAATATGTCTGAAGAGTGTGAGGCTGCAGAGTGCAGAGCAGAGATAATGGGCTGTGAAGCTTCCTCCCCTCATTCCAGTCAAGTCACTGCAGGCTTCATGCAGAGTGTCAGCAAGTGCAAAGTCTGGAATAATCTCTTTTTAAGAAATACACTCTCAACTTGTGATGTGCAGAACTAGAATTTAACTGATGTATTAGTGATATGCACAACAACTCTGATTTGTGATGGCTGACATCTGATGGGAAAAGTGGACGGTGACAAAAAATAAAAGCAGTGTGTGTTTGTGTTTATCTCTAATTCTCTTATTGCATATGATTAGCTCACCTTTACCTATCTAACTACATCATCCACCTGACTAATACGGCTGCAGTTTAAGTTTCTAGAACCTGTAAAAATGTAGGCTTTTGTTGCCTTTCAGGCTATGCTCCATTACATTTCCTAAACCCTGCATATCTGTAGTTTCTAGAAACATAAAATGAAAACCTGCTGTGGACAACTTTCCTCCTCGAATCACTCACACGTCACACAACCCCCCTCTAAAATTACCTTCTCTCTCTGAAGAAAGAACAGAGCACTGCAATCATCTATATTAAGTAAGTGTCCCACGTTTACTTATTCAGAGAGGATAGTTTATAAATGTGTGAATGTAGCAACATGTTTCCTCTCAACCCTGTAATTTATGGTGACCCAGTTGAACGTGGAAGCTCTTTTGCACCATGTTCAGCTCTTAGTAGCTGCAACCTAAATTTGATCTGTTCTTGCTGCCCTGGCTGACCTTCATATCACATCAATACAAATCTACTGCTGATGGCTTCAGTAGCCTGAGGGCCCGACTCTTCACTTTCCATTACTAGCTCATCGACTTTAGCACAAGACTGAGCTTACTAAGCTTTATGTTAGGTCAAAGTTAGTGTAGGTGGTCACTCACGCAAAAAAGCCATAAAAATACTTATTAACCATTCAGTTATATATGTGAACTTTGAAAACGTATTGATTGCAAAGTCTGGCAACTTTTGCTCCAGAAAAAAAAAAAAAAGATTATGTCTGCATACATAGACAGCTACAGCACATTAATAATGTCATGGCATTTGGGGGGTAAATTGTTTGTAAGGGTCCTATTCTCTTATTGTTATCAGAGTTCTTCAAATAAATTAGACACTTACACCTTCACGTACTGTGCGATTACAAGTGATCTGTGAAGTGAGAAGAGCTTTCACACTTGGATTGATGTTTTGCACTGGGATAATGTGTTCTGTACATCCTTAAATCTCCTGAGCTTATGGAAGAAAACACCTGTCTTTAACTTCTATGCTTCATCCACCTGCTTCAAGCCAGCTCACTAGAATTTTCATCACAAGTATGAAATCAACAGCTGTAGCCCTGCTGTCAGGCATACATAAAGTTTAAATCAGATTGCTTAGGGAAAAAAAAATTACATTTACGTGAAAGCTCATCTAAGCTTCATAGTGCTCTATCTGTCTGTGACTACAAAAGTGTGAAGGAAACTCAGTGTGAGCGTTTGTTAAGGAGGCAGAAGGAACTAAATCCACAGCAGGCTTAAAGTGCTTACAAATTAAAAAGCTACTGGAAGAAAAGTCTGATTAGGACTGAAGCTGATACTAAAAGCTCTTCATCATCAGTGCCAAGGAGAACTGGATTAACTTTGATCTTTAACATGCACACACATGCACACACAACATCCTGTAGATGAACTCAGGAAGTGTGATGTGGAAGTTAAGGTATTCCCTTTGAGTTGCATGCTCCTGCTCTGCACACCCATGTTTTCTCATGCAGTAACTACAAATGGTGAGGTGGACATAGTGTTGTTGTATCTAAAATTCTCTTTCTCTCCTGTCAGGTCCAGAAAATAGATCATGATTTTTAGTTTCAGTTTGTGGATGAGTAGAACTAACAGAAAAATAGCTGAAAATATCAAGTGCACTAGTATAAAATGTGTTTCTAAGTCAGTTACACAAGCAAACATGTACAAAAGATCATGACTTCACTCAGTCTCATTTTTAGCTCAGATATTGCACAAACTGCTGACTCACAGATTAGGTGATCACTATAAGTCAGTGTTATTTGTTACAGAGGTCTAATCTGCAGATGGAGTTTTCCATGAGGAACAAAGAGCTAAGGGTCAGCATGCATAGAAATGCAATAGAAGTGTTTTTAAACTATAACACGGATCCTAACATTTGCTTTCCATTCCCAGAGCAGCACTGGGTGAGGCCAAAAGTTGATGCCTTGCCCTGTTTTGAGACACAAAAGATGTCGGGATGTTGTGATTTCTTCGTATTTTAGCAACTCTAAGATGTTGTCGGCCTATGCTCAGTGACAGCTTTATCCTTTTCCTGAGAACATAAAAGGAACGTGTTACAGATTCAGTGTCACTGCAGGCTACAGGTTGATTGTATATGATTGTGTGTGTGTGTGTGGTTTTGCCTATATGTTCTTATCTTACCTGGCGTTGGTTGAGGCTGCCCGGACTAGTTGGGGAGGGGCTGGGAGATTTTCCCGAATGAGGAGTGGACATCTGACTGGCTGGCATCCCATTCACTAGGGGGGAGAAAATTAGAGAAACAAAATGGAGGAGAGTGAAGATAAGAGGGGTAAGACTGAAAGAGAAATATTCAAATAGCTGTTTTTTTAAATGTGAACTAGAGCTTTCTAGAATAAATATATTAGTGTATAGCAGCCCACACTTCCGCCCTCAGCATCTATCCATTCACATGAATGAGGCAGAGTGGGAGGAGGAGGAGGACAAGAGGGGGAGTGAGGTAGAAGTAAAAACAGCTCTAAAATCTAGTCCACTCTTTCTTTTCTTTTCTTTATCCAAAAAACAGACCCAGTCGCACCAACTGCCACTGAGATTCCCCATTTAAACCAGATTTGTTCCAGACTTTAAGTGCATGGCAGTCGATACTCATTTTAACCACATATTCACATATTGTACTTGTGACATCAGCATGGTCTACTTTTCCAGCTACAGCACAGCTCAAAAACCCAGCGGCATCTTCTCATTAAACAAGAACTTTACATTAATCAACGTTACACCCATATCCTGTGTGTGGTCAGGCGAAAGGAACCTAATGGCATAGTTAACCTACCTCTCAGGAAAACATGAGTTATTGCTTCTTGGCAACAACACACAGATTGGGGAAAATAAAACAATGTGAAGCTACAATGAATTTGTCCTACAAAAGTGAGACCAAGTGTGGAGGTACTTGAGTTTATCTGAGGAGGAAAGATAATTCAAAATAAAAAACACCTATTTCATTATTTTCTGTCACTTCCTATGCTTATTACTTTAATCTTTTAATTTCTGAGCCACATTTTCCATTAGTCTATAGCCCTAAGGAGTGCTGCATGTAAACACTAATAAATCTTCACAGTCAATCTGTCTTGATGCAGCAGATAAGAAAAAGCTTATTTCCTTGCCTTAAATAAATTCTTTCAGTCTGTGAGCCTTGGTTTGAATTAGCACATCTTTAATGACTTATGCAAACAAACGTTTTTTTCTTAGACACCTCGTTAAAGTCTCGATGCAGCAGAGACTGTAAGTAAAAGCTAAGATCATGTTTCCTGCCAAGATCAAGGAACTTTCTGAATTATTCAAGACAAAAAAAACACACCGTAGACTGCAATGACAACTCACAAGAATTTCTATTTCTTAGACGCGCTTTGAAATATTAAACACGTATTAAAATGTTGTTTAAGCCGTTTCCGAGCATCTTCATTGATGAAAACAGCGTTACGCACACAGACACACGCTTCTCAAATTACACAATAATAGGCGGGAAGGTTCTGAAACATCTTTCTGCTAAATTATTAGAAAAATTTAATCGGTAAAGTCGCTGTTTTGTCAAGGTCGTTTACCCGAATCGAATATCACCTATGCACATTTGGTCTAAAGTTATGGGGGGAGGGGTTCGCAACACAAACGCCGTTTTGGTGCTCCTACCTTCTACTTCCAGCATGATGAAAAGCACAGTGTTAATCCAAAGCGGCAAAAATGAGAGAGCAGCACCTTTTGTACGCGCTCCGTCCGAGTGTGGTAGTAAACTATGATGAATGGGAGACGGAGCAGCGCTGTACTACACAGAGAGGCGGAGATGCTGCTTGCGCAAACTCTGACGCGCAGGGAACAGAGGGAGATGGAGATAGGCACATAAAATACACGGAGAATTTTGAGATGTTTTTGCCATTGTCTTCTTTGCTTCAGCGCCAAATAAGACTAAGATTTGATCGGGAAGCAACTGAGAGAAAACAGTCGGCAATAAGTGTCATCTAAGGAGGCTGGAATGGTCAAAACTGTCTCTAAAAGCTGAATTCTACCTTGTTCAAACATCTGAGGTAAAAATATATATATATTAGACCATGTAGGCATTTTATACTCGATGTTCAACCCAACCCACAAGATCCTCCTGTTAGGAGGAAGGTTTTTGCTCCCATATGTCAATTGCCTTCTGCAATTCTGAAATGTTTTTCTTCAGACAGAATAATCAACATTCACACATGAAGGGATCTCTTGATAAGCAGACATAACAATCTGACTGCAATGCAGCCACAGAAGCTGGTGCATTCAGGCTTTGTTCACACCTCCTGTGTTAAACACATAAAGCATTTTGACAGACAATTTTTCAGACATGGAGGAGTTGTATGTTAGAACACAAATGTCCGAATCAATCAGACAGCATGCAGATTTACAAAGTGCCGTTGTCAATAAAGCAGGTCGATGTCTGCCTAGAGAATTCAGGTTAGCACTCAGCAAGGTAAAGAGCTTGAAAAAGGTTGTTGACAGAACCTTGTGCTGTTTATATGTGTGAATAGTCATCTCCTGAACTCCAGATTTGATTCTGCTGCCAGTAACTATAATTCACATGTAAAAACAACTCAAATGACAAATTTGGTGCCATGAAATGTACTATATTGCTTATATTATTACTTCTTTGGGTGACAGAAGAACAGTTCCACAGATCGGGAGGTTGCTGTGATGACTGTCATTCATTAGACCCCAGTTTGTTTTCTGGTTCATCCAGAGTCTTCCACACTTATTTTCAGTCTTGTTTTTAGGAGCAGTTTACCTCTGCTCTTACTTGCTTTTTGGTTAAGTTTCAGTAAGGCTGTAACAGCCAGAAGTTTACAGTTATTCAGCTAGTGCTCTGAAAGAAAAGCAAAGATTATTTTGACCCAAAATACACTTTTTAATCAACTCAACAATTGAAAAAGATTTTACAAAAATTAAAACTTTCATGATTGCATTGTCAGGATTATAATAGACAGATGCTATCACCTATAGAAATTACTCCCTTCCATAATGTCAGATGGCATTTACAATGTATTGAATAAAATTGCTTTGAAAAATGAATAAAATGGACTGTAAAAGTGTATTATGGGACTGAAATGCTGTGACACAACCCCATAATCTTTTTAAGTGGGAAAATGAGGATGGAACTGGTTGACAGTGTTACTAAAAAAAAAAATCAGTCACAGAATGTTCTTTAAATGTCATTTTAAAAGGAAATTTTAAACACAAGCTGCACATGTTGTAGCTTTTTAGAAGCAAACAACCCAATCCACCTACTGAGAATGATTATCCAGAGATTAGTCATGAGGAATGTGACTACTGAGAGGACAGGTAGACCATATCTGAATGTAAGTTACTGCTGTTAAATAGAAAACAAAAACACACAGAAGGTTCAGAGATGGATTCTTCATGAAATCTATACGTACAGAGGCTTCTGATATTTACACTATAGATTTAAAAGTAACCTGGGGTCTTTCAGTCATTTAAAATACACTTTACATAACTTCTTTATCATTTTCTCTTTAATAGAGAGGTGGACAAGAGGTTGATGGGCTAAAACAATGCCTTTTTTGGCTGTGCTGGAAATGTTAAAACAGTGGGGAAAAAGCAGTGAGCAATAATAGAGTAGATATGCAGCTTTAATTTAGCTTCTAGCAGCCTGAGGGGAATTCTTCTTTTCTTAGTTTAATTATATTTGTACACAGAGTTAAAGAGACAATCATGAGTCAACTCAAATATTTTCAATTAGAAAGTAGAAAACAAGAGTGCACAGCAAACTGTCTGAAGCTGTACAAGGAATTAATGCGCAATGCAAAGCACAACTCAGGCTGATAGGAATGTATTCATAAGAATTAACCATTTGACCTGATGATGCCGCAGGAAGGAATTAAATTAGGGAACAAATTTCCACAAAAATAAAAGTGAAACATTAACCTTAGGGTTGTGCTAGAAGTAAAGTCTCACAAAGACTGTTTATTAAAATTGTATCAAGTCGCCCATTGGTTAGTAGACTATGGTTTGAAGCCTCAACGCAATGTTACATAAGTTTCCAACTTTAAAACTTTGCCTCTGACTCATTTTAATGCACAATCCTGAATCCTGCCCTGAAGATTTCCAGGGCTGACATACACACATACCGCACGTCACAGCTTTGGGTTCCAGCCCAGGGCATCATGTGATAGCTTCATTTTGCTTTATGGACACAATCCAACAACTGGATAGTATCATACTGGCTGTTTTGGATGTGCTTTATGGCTGATTTAGTAACAAAACCTAAGAGGACAGAGCTCTGAGAAGAGACAGGATGTAAGACGAATGCCGAATTAGCCTTTGTCAGGGGGCGCCACAGTGTGAAAATGTGCCAAGGTTCAGTAATACCTCTTTGAGTACAGCACCCTGGCTGCTGTCATCCTTGATCTCCAGTACACTTAAGACAGTGTAACAATGGTCATCTGTTAGTGGGCAAAGTTGAAGGGCAAGATTTATATATATTCATAGAGGCACATTAACCAAATGAGGAAAATGTGATCCTAAAAAGGCTTTTTTAAGGCCATGGGAATTCTTTTGTTTGTCAGTTTTTTGTGGAAAAATTTTTAAACATTTTTTTAGAGAAACAAATGAAAATGTGGAGTTATTAATAGCTGGAGTTGGGCTATAAGTATGCAAGCAAATTTACCAACATTATCCGACTTTTCTATTCGGTGGTTTTCCATATGGGCAGCAGATAAGTCTGATAAAAAAAAATAAATAAAAAAAATGCTTAATGCGCGTTTTTAGGCTGCAGCCTCCTCTTTCTGTCTGTCACACACAGTAGACACCCTGCTGGGGCAGAACTAGAGACAGTGAGCCAAGGAGAAGTGAAAGATGAGGTTTATTTGGCATGTAACGCCAAAAAAACCTCATCTATCTTCAATTGTAGTCCTTATTGTAAGGGTAATTAACCCCTCAGAAATCAAACAGCAGTAGGCATTACCTATTCAACACTTTTAAGCACATCATTAACTGCTCCAAATACAGAGGGTGTGTTTTTCCACACTTGCAGCATGCTCTAATCTCTGGTATTAAGTTATTATGATGTACTGGCAAATGTAGCAGGAACATCATGTGTACAAGAAATTGGAAATAAAAATAATAAAATACAAAAAAGTGATGTTTCTTTCCTCCATTGCAGAAAAAAAATTACCCAAAACAAAATTCAACACATCAATGAGTTTTAGTAAATGGGTAGTAGCATCTTTTGACCTCAAGCAAATGCATTTCAAACCATCTTTTATCTTCTGACACAGAACCTAATAATAAACAAGCTGGGGAACATCAGGTTCTCTCATCTTATACATTCATCATTACACAAAACCTTCTACACATTCGTCGAAAAGCTCATTTTCTCTGACATAAGAGCAGAAGAATAGACATTATGCATTGTTAATGAATAAAAAGCTACTTGGTGTAGTAGCTACTTCACCAAGCTACTTGGTTTACCTTGGAGAAAATAATAATACTATACTGGCCATGAAATAGTTTCTGATGTTTTGTTTGATTTCTGCTCTTTGTTACACTCCCTGTGCTTACTGGCACAAGTATGGCTGCAGACATCATATAATTACAGCTCAAATGCTGCCTCGACCAACAGGGGTTCCTCTGGAAATGTACTGGATTTATCCGTGGGTCAGTTCCTCAACACTCTGCAACCACAAAGTCCTCCCAAACATACAGAGTTGCTTTTGACATAAAGCAAAAGGTGAGACCAAAAAGTATCAGAGTGATACTAGCTGACACCATCTGCACTTCTCGGTAATTTTAGTAGACATGAGGCATCAGCAGAGACACAGATGGTAAGGCGGAGAAAGCAAACTATGTTTGAGTGCAAAATGTTTTAACACATTATTTTGTGTCTGTGTGTATATGTTCACTCAACTGGGGGTGTGACGACATCTCAGAATGAAGTCTGATTGATAACAAAGTCAGGCAGAGGCCCAACATCCAGCCCACGCACAACTGAAAGAAAGACTAATGCCAAAACAGATACTCCACCAGATGAGAAGGGAATACCTGCCATTTCGTCCATGAGAACTTCATACAAAAATGCATTTTACATAATTTTCTTTTACTTTCAAGCTCTTGGTTTATATAAAATTATCTAACATGGAAATTATGATTCATTAGTTGTAGCCCTTCAGTATGAGTCACCAAACAACAGTTTCAACAAAGGTTTCTAAGCTTTGATCTTCAATAAAGATGAAGAAGAATTCAATTCATCAGTGCTTGAAAGTACCCAGAAATTGGTAAATATTTGGTTATTGCTGTTTTTTCTGAGATAAAAATTACAGTGGATGAAATCACCTTGTCCAAAGGCAACTCTGTCTCATATAAAAATATGTAACAACTGTGATAGTTACTATCCATTCTTATGTGAAAATGGGTTGACAAAGGAGACTCTGGAGAACCACAGAATGTATTAACAGTATAAATGTTTACTGGCCAGAGCTTGATAGAGGAAAATCAGACACAAAATCATATAAGTGAAAATCATAGAAATCTTTTGATGTTTCAGGAATTCCGAAGGAAGAAAGAAGCAGCTTCTCCTCTACACCCTAAGAAATGCTGCGTTATTTCATCAACCCAACTGCTAAGTTATGAAATGTGTAACCCATTTTGGGTTTTTCTATGGGTTTTGGGTTATTATCTAGGTTATTTTTGTGAACCTATGCATTGGGTTAAAACAGTCAATGTCTGTTTAAGGTATTTTACATATTTGACATCGAGTACCCAAAGCAGTGTGCACCAGTTTGGGAGTTCCTTCAAAGTGGAGTGTATGGAAGGCAAGATGAGTCAAAGTCTGCTAAGTTTTCGCGTGTAGCAATACTTGCTTGCAAGCAGACTGTGAGTGTGACGTTTTCTTTTTTTTCTTTCTTTTTTCTCCCGCTGAGAATTGAGATCTTCTAGCTATCCTCTAGCCCAAGGGTTGCCAGTTTGATCCCTGGCCAGAGAGCTCATGTTGAGGTGTCCCTGAGCAAGACACCAAACCGCTAATTGCTCCTGATGAGTTGTGGTTGAGCGCCTTGCATGCCAGCTTCCGCCATCAGTGTATGAATGGGTGAATGTGACGTATATGTAAAGTGCTTTGGGTAAAAGCGCTATATAAATACAGACCATTTAACTCATGGCTCTGGATTGAAGAAAATCCTTAGCATAAGATATTGTACTTTTTGCACTGCCCATTTAGGTGAAATATAGAGTATAATTTGCATAATAATTAACCAATTACACAGGTGTGTAATTAATTTGACCCAGCATTTGAAGGCAAGGGCAAGGCAAGGCAACTACAGTTGGGTTGATCCAATAGTTACCCAAGTGTTGGGTTAAAAAAAAAAAAAAACTTCCGTTGTTTTTGACCCAAGATTTTTCTAGGGTGTACATTCTGTCATGAGGATATTTATCTTATACAAGGCTGAGCAAAAAAACAGAAACCTTTTACATAAATCCCATCTGCATCTACCTCTGCAGAGACAGAAAGCAGAGTAGAGGTAGACATTTATTCAAATTGATGAGATTCAGGCCACAATCATTAATGATTGATTACTAGTCATCAAAAAGCTCAAACTGAAACTGTGAAGTGAAACAGAAAAAGAAAACATTATTGCTCATTACCATAAAATTGTGTTAATTCCAGAGTCCATAAATTATCCGGATATAATTAGCTAAATATGCCTGTAAAAATTACCTTTACTTGATGTTAAACTCTAAGAGGAATAACAAAAAGTTAATTGAAATTACTCGTGAAAAGACTAATTACAACCCACGCTGTAATGTACTTTTGCACTTTAATATAAAATGGAGTTTAATCATAATGATGCGTTACATTGTCTTTATATTTGTTGTTTATATTGTTTTTGTTGCTCACTCTCCAAAATCCATATTCAGTCTTCTTTGACTTGATGCTATGAAACAACAGGGCAGTGAAAACTCTTTATCCATTAAATTTTTACTTTTGTTCTATTGATTTTACAGTGTTTCAGTGAATACACAATTTTCCTCATTTTCCTCCATGCACACCTCTGCTCTTCAGCAGTGTCTTGGTCTCAGCTGCAAACTTGCACAGTGAGGGGCAGTGAGGCACACAGAAGGGCACCAGGTGGTGTTTAACAGCGCATGTTTTTCTGCTATATGCTCTCGCTCCCATAGTTTGTCCCAGAGTTAATTCACACTTCACATCTGCTCTGTGCAGAGCTTTTGGTCTGGCTTATTAGATGAAATAGTTCTAGGTCTGTGATGGCTAAAGAGAAAATAAACATGGGACTACAGAACTGTTTTCACCGAACCTGATAACCCGTTGAAAGGTGTTAAACTGAGTTTATTACTCTGCTCTGGTGGTATACATGAGAAATGATCGAACATATCTAAAAAGACACAACGTTTTTTTTTTGTTGTTTTTTTTTGTCTATAATGTCTAAAATTTAATGGAATTTTCTATCACATCAATAATTTTATTAATAGTCGTGTCATTATTCTACTTAGTTTTTTAGTAGCCTAATCTCCAGAAGGACAACACTGTGGGAGATTATATATGAGTATAAGCAATCAAAGCAATTATCTCATGGTTTACTCGTCGGTATTCTAAGGTCTATCAACTAATATTAGCAGAAGATATATTGGCTGTTACTTCAGTACTCAGCAAGGGGAGAAAATATTACATTTTGTATTCCACATGAAGCGGTAAATTCCGAAGCAGGAGGTGACCATCTGTTTTTGTTTTATTCAATCATAACTTCATACATTTCAAGGAACTATTATTTTTGTGTTGATATAAGATGAAATTTCTTCTTTTATCAGGAATTGTTTCTTTGCAAACATCTGCATAATTTTTATGTCTTGAGTCACCGACCACCACAGAAAAAAAATCCAGTCTCAATACAATTTTTTTTATGTCTTAGTGAGTTACAAAGGAAAAAATATAATAATAATAATAATAATAATAATAATAATAATAATAATAATAATA
>JBAMHW010000017.1:11980784-12001135 GCA_037177495.1 Rhadinocentrus ornatus
CCTGGGAACGCCTCGGGATCCCTCCGGATGAGCTGGTGAATGTGGCCGGAGAGAAGGAAGTCTGGGTTTCCCTGCTTCGGCAGCTGCCCCCGCGACCCGACTCCGGATAAGCGGCAGATAATGGATGGATGGAATATTTGTAAAAAGATTTCCGTCTCCTCCTGCGTCTACTCATACAGTAGTTTGAAATAAACTGGTAACGTGACCACTTACGTCACGTCCGGTGAAGTGGAAATGCAACAAAAGTGTTTCCATTCCACTTTTGAGTTTGTTTTTTTCTCGAAATGTAGGTGTTTCCATTAATGTTTTTTTTTTTCTATTACGATATTAAGGTTTTTAAAAGAAATTTCGCATTTTAATTTATCTGACCACAGAACAGTTTTCCACTTGGTCTCAGATCACTTTGAAGCAGTTTTTGTCTGTTTTATTGCAATGCTGCCAATAAAAGATCCAGGGATTACAGGCAGCCAGTCGTTACCTTTGGCTTTCTCCCATGTGCAATCAGAGGATTTCTTCTTTTTCTCTGAATATTTTGATAATATAATAAACTAAAGATGGTAGGCAATTTTGGGCAATTTTACACTTAACAGTTTTTCTTAAACTTATCCATAGTTTTTAGACACATTTTGTTGAAGATTGGTGAACTTCTGGCCAACTTCTGCCTTTTATAACACATTATACTTCTGAGTGGGTGCCAGTTAACCCAGTTGTCCAATGCTCCAATGCTGCGGTTGTTTTTTCAGTTGGTGCCATTTATTTTTCCAACCGTTTGCTGCCTACTGTATATTCCAACTTATTTGAGATGTGTTGCTACAATCAAATACAAAATAAACTAATATTTTCCCTGAAATTTTAAATGTCTCAGTTTCAACATCTGATTGCTTTTTGGTCTTCTACTGGGAATAAAATATGGGTTTATGAGATTTGCAAATAATTGTATTCTGTTTTTATTAACACTTTACTTAGTGTCCCAACTTTTGGGGAATTGGGATTGTAATATTTTTATTCTTGCATGTGCAGTTCATTCACATAATAAAAGTGTGCACAATTTTTTCCTATTATGACATGCTAATTTTATTTTTTTTTTTTTTTTTTTTTTTTTTTTTGTAGGGTGAGCCATGAGGTTTATTGAAGATCGAAGGAGGAATGGGCCCCATAACGATGGTAACTTTCTGGAGCTTGTCTTCAATAACAGAATGGAAGATAACTTTATTCATGCATAGGAGCTTTGGTTGCACAGCACAACCTCCATAGAAATGTTGAACAGTGAAACAACGTTGATGACTTCATCACAATTGAAGACAATGATCAAGAAGAAGAAGACATTGCTGCTGATCTTCTGCCAGGCATTATTGAAGACAGTGAGGATGAGATTCATGAGGATGAAGGTGTTGCTGCTTTGGTAGCAGAAGAACCCATGTTTGGAGGACCCAGTGTATCCAAGAGGAGGCAGAGAGAGGAGGATGAGGACTGCAACCCTAGAAGCAGCAAAAGATTCAGAGGTTGCAATGAAGATTCTGACACTTCCTCCAGCAGTGACACCAACAGTGACTTAGAGGAAGAAGATGTGGACAGGACTGAAGAGACAGGACACAGGTGAGGTGAATAATCCAGGGTTTAATGGAGAGATGGAGCCGGTAATCAATACAGATATAACCGGGGGAAAATCAACAATGATCTGGCAAAGGGTAACAGAAACAAAGGGGGGTATATATATTAAGGATAACTAACAGGGAACAGGTGAAACAAATGAGATAGTTAAACCAGGTGAGCCAAATCAGGAGGCAACAAGCCTCTTAAGTGACAGCTACCAGATGGCCAAAACAAGAAAAAAGCCATGCCGGGCAGGCGGAGAGGATCCAGAAAAGGGGCCAGGCCAACTGGAGGGCCGGGAGGCCATGCAAACAGGAGGCTGAGTTCAGGCTGGCGTCTTGAAAGGCTGTGCCCACAGGACATGGATCAGGAGGGCGGCCTAGAAGCTGCACCAACAGAACATTATCTCTGAATGAAGGCCGGAAGGCCATGACAACAGGACGGGGCACTGGAGGGCGGCCCAGAAGTTGTGATGGCAGGAGATTTGAACCACTGGAGGTTGGCCCGGAGACTGCAATGGCAGGAGCACAATCACTGGCAAACCCAGCAGGATCCGTCCAAAGACAGGTGCTTGGCATTTAAGTCGGAGGAGGAGCAACCTCCTCAAAGACGTGAACAACTGGAAACGGAGGAGGAGCGACCTCAGAGATGTGAACCACTGGAGATAGAGGAGAAGCGACCTCCTCGGAGACATGAACCACTTGAAAGGAAGGAGGAGTGCCCTACTCGGGGACGTGAACCACTGGAGACAGAGGAGCAACCTCCTCAAAAAAATGAATCACTGGAAATGGAGGAGGAGCGAGTTCCTAGAAGACGTAAACTACTGGAGACGGAGGAGCAATCTGCTCAAAAACATAAACCACTGGAAACGGACGAGGAGCGACCTCCTAGAAGATGTGAACCACTGGAAATGTAAGAGAAGCAACCTTCTGGGAGACAGATACCATTGGTGAATGAGGAGGAAGGACCTCCTTTAAGACGTGAACCACAGAAGACGGAGGAGGAGCGAACTTCTCAGAGACGTGAACCCTTAGGAGGCCCAAGAGGACATGAAATCCTGGAGACAGAAGAAGAGCAGAGAAGAGGATGAAGGAGGAATGACCTCCGTGGAGATGTGAACCCCTGGAGATGAAGGAGGAGCAACCAAATTAATGGCTCATTAGCAGACCTGTGCAGAGCTTGTCAGAGGACCGTTTAATTTGAATCAGGTGTGTTGCTGCAGAGACATCTAAGACCTGCAGGATAGTGGGTCTTGAGGACCAGGGTTGGGGACCTCTGTCCTAGATGATGTGTTGATGCAAGATGCTGGGCATGACAGGAGCCAGTTAGCAAAGAGCCATTACGTTGGCCACCAACACAGCAGAAGTGGCATCAAGGTGGTTGTGGATAGAGAGGGGAGAGGCATGGCAAGTGGGGTTGCGCTACTTGGAAACAAGTTGGGGCCTGATCAACCCGGACTTGGTTGCCTGGGGAGGGGTCTGACTGTTGAAAGACCCAAAACCCCCTGTGATCCTAGGTTACTGATGATGTGTCCAGGGGCACCATATGGTGTATCTAACAACTATTTTACTGGAACCACCAGTGACTACGAGGAACAGTCTGGTTGACAACCAAGTACAGATTTGTAACACGTGGAGAGACAGCGGACAGCTCGGAAAGACAGCACTGGGGCAGTGAGGGGTAGCACCACAGGCGAAAAAAGAGGAGCGGCCTCCTCGGAGACTTGAACAACTAGAGATGGAGGAGGAGCAACCCTCCTCGGAGTAGTGAAACTCAGGAGGCAGAGGAAGACGTGAACCACTGAATGCAAAGGATGAGTGACTTCCTCAGAGATGTGAACTTATGGGGACAGAGGAGGAACGACCTGCTCGAAGACATGAACCCCTAGAGACGGAGGATGAGCGACCTCCTTGGAGACGTGAACCCCTGGTAATGGAGGAGGAGCAAACTGCTCGGGGGTGTAAACAACTGGCGATAGAGGAGGAGCGACCTCCTGGGAGACATAAACCATTAAAGATGAAGGAGGAGTGACCTCCTCGGAGATGTGAACCAATGGGGACGGAGGAGGAAAGACCTTCTCGGAGACCTGAACCCCTGGAGACCGACGAGCAGCGACATCCTCAGCAACGTGAACCACTGGAGAGGGAGGAGTAGTGACCTCCTAGAAGACATGCTAATGCGAGATGCTGGGCATCACAGGAGCCAGTCAGCGAAGGGCCATCAATTTGGCCACCAACACACAGAAGTGGCGTCAAGGTAGTTTTGGATCAAGAGGGGCAACTTGGATAGCGCTACCTGGACACAAGCTGGGGCCTGATCAACCCTGGCTGGGTCGCCTGGGGGAGGGGTTCTGATTGTTGAAAGACCCCAAACGCCCTGTGATCCCAGGTAACATTACTGATTATGTGTCCAGGGGCACCATAAGGTCTATCTAAGAACATAATCAGTGAGTCACTTTCTCCTAATTCAGAGGACACATTCTGGATCTCAGCCCTATTATTGTCGAGGAACCTGGATTCTCAGTGGTAGAGCCAGCAGTCACAGGAGCTCAGAAAAGAGGCTTGAAGCATCCTTTGCCAAATAATAATGATGATGCCTTAGGGCTGGACAATAATTCAATATCGATATATACTACAATATACTTCTATTCAATAACGGTAATATCAGTTTTGAACACATTTCCGATATACATACAGTATATTATTACAGCGTTTCACCGACTGGCATTCAAGCCTGTCAGTGATTTAAGCCAAACAGAAAGAGCCACAACACATTGGCTATGTAAGTGATGACGTACACCACAAACACGGAGCCCAACCAAGCCCAGCAGCAGTTGGCTGGAAGGAAGAAAGGAAGAAAGCTAGACTAGGCTAAGCTCCAACGCATCAAGTTTTAGCTACAAAATGAGCGCTAATGACCGTAACGCAAACGTGACTGAACAAGCTTCTACAAGCGAAGAGATAGCAGTCAAAATAGTTGAGAGGAAAGACTTACTCGGTGGAACGGAAGTGGTTCGGTTTAGTGCCACCAACTAAGCTATATTATTAGCGAGTTTTCACTCCCCTCTAGCGTTTTATTTTTATTTTTTTAACTAGTGGAGACTAGCGACAGATCTAGCAACTTTTTCTGTTAGTATTGGAGACTGGAGAAAAAAACAAAGAAAATATTTATTGAAGAATTTAATTTAATTTAATTATATTTTGCTGATCAGATGACGTAATTTAGCAACTTTTAGGACAGCTAATAGCTACTTTTCTTAATGAGGAGTTGGCATCGGTGCATCTTAAGCTTTTTCACTTATACAATATGCTGACAGACTAATTGTTGCTCATTCTTTTTTTCTGTTTACTGTAGCAATTCTGAGCACTTTTATTTTTAAGGGTTTTGTGCCTATCTATTAATAAATCTATAAGAATAACATGAGTGTGTTTTAATTTAAAGGTAAAACTATTAATATTGAGAAAAATAATTGACCTTTGATGGTGATTTCAAATTTCTTTGTTTAAAGTCTAATTTAGTCTTGCTAAATACAAATAAAAGCTGAACATTATTGTACAGTTTTTATTTCTAAAAATGCATGTGTGTTTTCTCTGATGAATCCAAAGCCATCCTTCTGGTTAATCATTTAGAAAGCAATGGTTGTAGGTAGTAGAAGTTGTTTACATGCCTCACAATCGGTAGAGATGTTTTTGTTAGCTTTTTGCTAACTTTGTACAGCAGTATGAATAAGTTTGTGTAACTTTAAATAATACCACCACATGCTCTTCTGCTACTAGTATGCTGTTATGTAGTTAAAAACAGGCATTAATGTAACGGGGATGGTGTGGACCCAAAGGCAACACAGGTAGACTGAGGAAACAGAAGAACAAACTTTATTATATTTCCAAGCAGAGTCGGGTGGACAGATCTCTAACCGCAGCTAGGACAAAGATGGAGTCGAATCCCAGACATCCGCTTGCCAGGCATACTAGTTTCCTCTGGACTACCGGGACTGACTGTGAGGTGATCAGAAGCCTAGGAAGTGGGTACAAGATGGTGAGATGTTATAGTAAGCAAGTGAAGACTGTGAATGTTTGTCCTCCCAGAATATGGTCCAGGTAAATCCAGATACTGAACAGGGCTGAGACAAAAGGCTAGGTCAGGAGCAGGCAGGGTTGAAGCCAGGGAATCAGAGACGAGGTCGGACACAGATCCAGAACAGGGCTGGGATATAAGGCAATGTTCAGGAACAGGCAGAGTCGAAACCAGGGAATCAGGCATGAGAAGCAGGCACAGGGATGGAGTTTCTGATCTGCGCAAGAACATTGCGACAAAACGGCTCCCAAAGAGTAGGAGGTCACGGCTGAGTGTGACACTTTTTTATTTCCCTGTTACATGTTTATTCAAGATGAATATCCAGAGTATAAGAGTATTTTTATATCTTTTTCCTTTTTGTTTCACTCCAATTTAATGCTTTTTACCCCATCAAGCTCTCCCCAAACACACCAAGCTTCCTCTACAACAATAAGTCAGGGCCATTAATGAAACAAGAAATTCCAGAAGTAGGCTCTAACTTTTTCCATCATTCTTGATGAGTTCGAAAACCAAACTGCACACAACCAAACAAATATCTGCAAACCTCAGAACAGCAATGACTGGGTCATTACTAAAGCTTGTGCCATCAATCATTCCACAGTGCTCTTTAGCAGCAGAACCCATCAAGGAACCACTCAAAGCCCCTTCTGGGGAACATCACACAGCACACCCCTTCGCCACTAGCTACTAATATGATGGTCTTTCTATATATCTGGCACACAGGGAACTAGTAACCACAGGGCTCATTAAGTTTGATGATAGCCCTGAGAGTTTTAGAGCATGGCAGTCATCCTTCTTTAACGCCACTCAGGTCCATAAGCTAACACCAAGTGAAGAGTTAGACATCCTAGTGAAATGGCTAGGAAAGGAATCATCTGAACACATTAAAAGGATTTGTTTACATCACAAACCCTGCAGCGGCACTTCAACTATCATGGACAAGCCTTCAAGAGTGCTATGCAACCCCTGAAGTGATAGAAAGTGATCCGTTTAAGCGCTTGGACAGTTTTCCTCGTCGCAGTTTAAGGGAGAACATTAAATTAAGAGAACTGAGTGACCTGCTCATGGAGCTGTTGTCAGCTAAAAAAGATTGAAACTTACCAGGTCTCAGTTATCTTGACACGCCACGGGGGGTCAACCCCATTGTTGAAAAGCTGCCAACAAACCTACAGGAGAAATGACTTTCTGTAGGTTCAAGATACAAATAACAAAAAGTTATTAAAGGAAAATAAACTATGCTTTAGGTGTTGCTTAGCAGGAAACTACTGGGGGAGAAAAAAACTCACTTTATTTTTCTTTCTTCTTTCAGTTCTGCCTGCAGCCGTGCTAAGTCGCATTTGCTGTAGTCATTGTATTTAGCCATTTAGGAAAAATGACTTTTTAATTTGTTGCAGGTGGTTTCCACCTCTATTACCGGATTGTTGGGGTGGTGTCATTAATAAAAATTAAATGGGGAAAAAAAACACTGAGCCTTTTTGATTAATCAAAATTGTATTTACAACTTCAGTAGCTTGTGTGCTACTACCACATTTAGTGATGCAGTACCTGAATAATCTGCTAAACATACAGAACACATTCATAAAATAACAAGCTTGTATAATTCTATAAGTGTTAAAAGTGTTACAAAACAGAAAAGACCGCATGACATTTAGAACCAATAACTTGAAAACTAGATAAGTGCACTTAAACTGATTTCAGATAGTTTTACATCCATCGTCGATAATGAATATTTTAATATATAAATTAGGTGTGTTACTAAGTTGACAGGGAATGACAAGAAACATTAGCATCCTGCAAAAAAAATAAAATAAATTATTCTTTCTTTTCATTCTCCTTCTTCAGCTCAACACCTTGTGCATGTTTTTCTTTCTGCACCTCCTTCCCTTCAGTTTCTGCTGCCTCTCCATTTTGGCTACCAACTGTAGCCTTGGCTGTCTTCTTGCCAGTAGTTTTCAAGAGGCTCTTGATGCCCAGATTGTCAATGTTGTATGCAGTCAGACCAATATTGGCCACTGATTGGAGACCAGTGTCTGTGGCTTGGCCTGCATCATCACCATACCTTCGCCACAAATAATACGGTACAGTTGGGGGAGAATGGTGTGGTGGAAGAGAACACATGTAAGATTGTGTACAGAACTTCACATCAAACACTTGTGGCCAATCTCTTGTTGTAGCTGTTTATTAATTACAAACTTCAATACAAGATCTACAAATACTTGGAACAAAAAGAGCACCATCACTCAACACAAGCTTTACATTTAGTTATGGTTAATAGACACAGAACCAGAAAGATGCACACCAGAAGCCAACATGTACACAGAAGCATAATGTTAGCTAGCAGGACCAGTGATTTCTATGTCTACACAGGAGGCACGCATACACAATGTTGTGGTTCACACTAGTTTTCAAAGAATTCAGAGCACAATATATAATCCATTTAGTTAAGCACATAACAGAGATAAAATCAGTTTGAAGCATAAAAATAAACTTCAAGTGGTATTTATTGCAAACGCAAGGCTGCCTGTGAAGACAAGGCTATGAAATAGTCAAAGAAACTTTTTAGACAAGATTATAGAGCAAAAAAGTCAGTTTGCGGCAGACAATTGTGTTTGTTTTGTGTTAGGTTTATATTGTCGCTTGTTATTTTCCAATGTGATTCAGGTTAGTGAAAGAGTGTAGATGAAAGGATTAAGCAGGATCAGTTGTTAGTTCAGAAGTCTTTGCCTTTACTCCCCCATGAAATCATATGTGGCTGGACATGTTTATAAGATTCTCTAAGCCCCTAAATCTGAAAGGAAACAGGCATGAAAGTAAGTCAGTGCACCAACATACCAAGAGGAAACCAACACAGCAGGCAAGTATCAGGATGGTTTTTTATCCAGCCCTCTACTGCCATTTAAAGTGAGCAGTTTTAGAAACACAGCCGAAACGGGATTCAATAATCCCTTTAAAATTAAAATTACAATTTAAACTGAAAATAAGATATGGGGAAATATCTGAACTTACTTGTACTTCACTGTTGTTACTGTCTCAGTTGCAACACTTTTGCAAACATGTTTTGCTCCAGTCTCCAGACTCGACCAAATGGCAGAAAAACCTAATTTTAAAAATCAATTTTAAAAAGAAAAGCTCTCTAAAAAAACGGGGCTCATCCATTAGAAATCAAACATTTTATTATATTACAAGAGTTTGCAGCTTTAGAAAGACTATCAGTGTACAGGATAATATAGCCTTTTTTTTTTAAACCTTTGTACATACCCTGTATGCTGCTGGCTGCTACAAACTTAGCTCCATCAAAGTTAGAGGCACGGCCATCTTGGCTCTTCTTCATAGACTCTGGGACCAGCTTAGCACCATGTTTCTTCACATGTGGTGCCACCTTATCTGCTATATGTCCTGCCACTGTACTCACACCATTTACTATAAATACAAAGTCAAATCACAGAAATATTCATTTGAGTACATTCCCCTCATTAAATACGGACCATGGGAAACTATTTACACCTAAATGAGGAAAGAGACTGAGCATTATTCCTTTAGATCCGATTAAGAGTTTTATTATCACCTCTAGAAATAGATTTATAATTAAATATTATAGAAAAGAAGGCTTAGATTAAGCTAGATCAGAATGCATTGTTTATTTCCTGTTGGATGATTGCCCATCCTGATACATGTCCTTACCTAAAAGCTGGCTGACTCGAACAGCACCGCCAGTGGCCTGTTTAGCCATGTTCAGACCTTTGGTGGCACGCGGGCTGACCTCTGAAGGAGTTTCTTCAGGTGTGATGCGGTCCCGGATCCTGGCCGCTCCTTTTTGAATGGCTCTCCCAGTGACATCGGCTCCTTTTGCAAATGACTGACTTAATTGCGTTGCTCCTGCAAAGATACACCGATTATGTTAATTGTAGTGGTATTATAATGGCTATTACAGCCAGATGTGCAGGCAGTTCTACTCAGGAGAAACTGCTGCAGTGGTAAACACCACCCACTAGTGGCCAATTCTGTGGATATCTCTTGTGTACAGTATACAGTAGCAAGTAAGTCTCCATCTATATAACTTTCTTTTACAAACTCACCTGATAAGATTCCTTGAGACATTTTCTCACTCCATCCAGGGAGAGGTGGTTTTTCTTTCACATTCAGGGGACCAAGGGGGACTTTTGTACTCAAGTTCATAATTTCTGCTCCTTTTGTGTCCTGTAAAAAGAATCCATTAAGTCACGTGCTAAAAAGTGAACTTTTTAAAAATCTGTGTACAGCCAAACAGATTACAATGGGCTTGGACTGTTTTTACCCACAACATGAAAACCCGTTTACGGGAAGTTCATCAACAATATTTTTCCTCCATCACTAAATCAGCCAGGATGATTTTCTGTAAGCTGTAAAAAAATGCTTTTCTATTTCTATTTACACCAAAACAGAAAAGCAGTTTTCTTTCTCTACACACCTGATCCAACTTATTAACAAATGTTCTAATGTCTAAAAGGATTCTCAAGTCTTATAAATTTAAGTACCAAAATAAAAAATCATTTTCAAAATATACCTGTTTATTCCCAAGAGGGGTCACAGGAGGGCTGGAGCCTGTCCCAATAATTCCTGAGTAAGAGTCAGGGTCCTTATAAACATCATATTATTATTAATTATTGTTACATATTGTATTATATTATCTATTATATTATATGTTGATAAAATAATTCCCAAGTGAATTAGTGACTACATTAATACATTAATAATTGTTAGAACACCACTTGCCTTTGTGGTGTAGTGGAGTACATATAAAGTATTTACATAGTAAATATAAAGTAGCAGGAAAACTGTACTTTATTATACCTGTGATGGAAATTTCTTGTTACAGGAGCAGTCATAGTAACATAAATAGAGGACAGATATACAAGAAAAGTGTAAACAGATATAAATAAACTTGAAAAACACTATACAGGAGAAATTAGATTAATTAGAGTGCAAGTAACTAAGAGTACAGTACCTATAGTCTGAGCACAATTTTGCATCATAGACAGTAACAAATACTGTCAAGCTAAAGTGTCAAAGCTTAATGTTTAATGTTGAAGTGAAGAGGTGTTTCCAAACAGTTGTAATGTATGCAACAGTGTGCAGCTGCAGTAAAAACTACACGTCATCTGGAACACAGGATATGTGCTTAGTACATTACACAGGTAAGAACAGATGGCATTCCTTAAAAAATAAAGAGATTAGTATGGGGCTCATCAACCCTGCCCTGAAGAGATTTTACCATCTCACATGCACGCTCACCCTTATTTTTGTTTTTGTCATTAGTAATGACTCACTTGGACCCTGAATTGTGTCAGCTGGGATAGGAGGTCTTGAAACATCTCACGGTCAGTAACAGGCAGTTCAGAGGAGAGCACTATGCCCACATAGGACCCTGGTGTCTCTGTCAGAGAGTCAGGTAACATGAAGATCCCAGAGTTAGCAAGCAGCACCGGAGTGTCTGCTGTCAGCTGATATAGGCGGTCACACACCTGGAAAACACAAATACACACAACATAAATTATTTCATAAAGAATCTACTAAGCCAAAAATAATTTTCATCAAGGAGGCTGCAATTAGTTGGACAGAAATAAAATAAATTCAATCTAATACATATCCACTGTGTGCAGCAATAACCTCAGGAATAGGAAAAGTGATAGAAAACATGACTTTTGTTGACGGTTTTAACTTCTTTGAGGCAATGAATGAGGTTTCAGCTGAAAATAATCCTATGCCTAATAGCATTATATCAAATTAGATTATCAGCAGAGGTGGTTTATTGTCTATCCCAATGCTTTATTTAGTTTCTTTTTCACAAAACACAAATGCATTGTCATTTCACAGCAGGCACAGTGTTCCGTTCTTTTTCATCTCTCTCAAAGACAAAATTACAGCAGCAGGACTGATGTTGGTCACCCACACGGACATAACACAGAAACACACTTGTTGCTATGTTGTCCCACTGGTATGCCGCCTGACAGAATGACCTCTGTGAGGGCACAAGACACTGGCCAGCAGCACAACAGAAGCGCAGAGTCATCTGTTAATGGGACTATTGTCTTGTTTTGAAACAAAGCAGCACCAGAATACAGGAGAGCAGCCTACCAGCCTGGTCTGGTGAGAAACAAACCCCTGAGTTCCAGTCGAGTACACAACACAGAATAATACACACTTTGTACAGTTGCTAGAACAAATCTGTATTTCATTTTGAATCAATCTTAAAATATCAAAACAGGAATTAGGCATTTGGGGGCTTTTAAGCAAAATAAAAATAATAATAATAATAAAAAGAAGGGCAAAAACAGAGTAGAGTAACACATGCTGATGAATATAAGATTGGGGTTAAACAACTGATATTAATTTCTAAGAATATTAATATAATAGGAACTTGTAGCACCCTTTAAAAAAAAGATAAGATTTTTTTTAATCTGCAAATTTGCAAAGAGATTGTTTATTGGTATTTAAACTGATATCGCAAACAAGTTTCAGATGAATTGTTAGACATGGAGGTGAAATTTAGGTCAAATTCATGTCACAAAATCTTTATTTTTTAAGAAAAAGTGGCACATAAAATATATTTTTTTATCTTTGTGTTCTGGTTGACATTTAAAGATATTTTGTACCAGGAAGTCATGATAGCATTTTCACAATTGTCTGAATTTATATGAACACTTAATGGATGAGATGAGATTTAGTCATAGCCAAACTGAAGCAACCTGTTAAAGAAAGTCCCTTTTAAAACTCTGTCTGGACATTTCTTCTTTTTTTTTTCTACAGGCATCAAATTATCAACACTAATCTTTGTGATGAACTTTACAGTACAATGTGACTGGTATTAATTCAACGCACCTACATAGTGACTCACAGTTAGCTATGAAAGCTTTTAACTATGTGGTTTCTCTTTCAGTCACACCTATAAATTTCTAAGACAGTCACCCATGCTCTAACATGTGCATAATATTACTTACATGTAAAAACACAGAGGAATTTCCAGCAGCAGAAGTCCTGTTCTGATTCTCGACTGCAATGATGCGAAGGTAGCCTGGATAAGACAGAGAGCTGACCTGTCCATTGGGTTCCACAAAAAACAGCTGCACCCCAGAAGGGATGCAAAACAGTTCACTTCCATCTCCTCCAGCTGCTGTTGCTTCACTTGGCTTTTCTGATCCAAGGCCACCTCCAGAGGGACTATAAGTCAGGCTGTGGTGCCCATCTGTGGGCTTTGGTGTGTATGCTGGAGGTTGGTCCCCTGGGTTGTCCATGGCTATGGTTCCCCGCACTGCTGCAGTGAGTAAGCTTGTGTGTGGAACAGCAGGGGGAGCAGGTCTGACAGGGGCTGTGTTGGGGGTTGGGGCTGTGTTCTGGGTGGCAGCAGAAATGATGGGGTACAGATGGCGTAGAGAGCTACGGGAGGGCAGACATTTACTTGCCAAGTCTGGATAAAGATTAGGAGGAAGATCCTTCAACAGTAATCCCCTCTGCTCTCGTGTTGTCTGCTGGGACATTTCCAGATAAGAAAGATGGGCACTGAGGTTCCTCCGAGTGTCCATCATCCTCTGCTGAAGCCGCCTGGCTCTGTCCCAGACCACTCCTTGGTGCCTCTCTCCCCCAGTGGGAATTTCCAGTCCCTGAGTAAGATGCAGCTGACCCTTCCTGTAATACACCAGGGCCTCTGATCTTCTATCAGCCTCTTCAGCTGCCAATCCACGACTCAGAGCATTAAATGCCAACTTATACTGGTCCTTAATGAGCAGCAGTTCAGCAGGTTCAGCCATACTGAAAAACAGAAGGAAAACAGAAAAAAAGATAAAAACGAAAAGAAATAATGGATGCTATTTAAGGATATACAGACTAATCTAAAACATACAAATATCAAATGTGATACAAAACAAGGAAAAGAGCTTACCTTTAACAAGGTAAACCAAAAGAAGTGTAGCCTGTTTGAGACTAGAAAAGCAACTTAAGAAACTGAGGAACGCTGACAGCATTACATCTCGTGTGAAGAAAAAAAAATCCCCGTCACGTAACTGCACCTGACAGACTAAATGCGAAGGACCAGCAAACACAGCAGGTTTTTCTTGAACAGCAAGAACTGGGTGGATGCCGTCTTTGGTCTTTACCTGACAGAAGAATTACACCTACAGAAGGAGAGTTCACGCGTTTTGTTTTCTTTATTTCAGTTTCAAACGTACTGTAAAAGGCATTTCGTGTAAAAGCGTAAACTACCTACGGAAGTGCATTGTTACCTTGATAGGCAAACCTTAACGTCCAGCGGAGTAAAATAAATAAATAAATGCAGTTAAATGCATTCTTCGGTTTTCAACTGTTCCTCTGTGTCCTCGCAACTGTGAAATATTTTCTAATCCAGGTCTCCAGGCACCAGGAAGCAAAGCGCGCGAGCGTTATACAAGAAGAACGAGGAACTTGCATCGGATTTCACAAAAAGTTACTTAAATTGTAAACTTAAAATAAAAAAATATTAAAAGAAATTGATAAGTACACCATTTTCCTGATAAATTAACAAATAAACAAACAAATACAGCTGACATGCTTTAAGAATACTCTGCATCATTTGTCTGACAGTTCAACAGTTTTTATTCATTAGTTAAAACATGCTTCTGCAAATGTGTAAACAAAGACTTGCATGATCATGTATTATTAAATTATTCAATGGCATGTTGGTGGAAAAGTGAACACAAGTTAACTTTGTTCCCTTTTTAGTAAATAAAAGGTTGTTGCTTTTTAGCAGCATAAACATTTCATGATCTGAATCAATTCTAAATTTAAAAATGTAACATACATTAACAATATTATCAAACCATAAACACCATCAACAATCAACGTATTAATAAATTTTTATTCGTATAGCACTTTGCTATAAAGAGCTTAATAAAAGCAAATTAAAAAAGAAATAAAATCAATTACATTACTTATCGCACTCTCATAGTGGGAAGTTATATTGATAATTAGTCTTTAACACAACAGAAGCTGTTGGCGTTTTACACTCCGACAGCTGGTTCCACAGAGGAGCCTGAAAATGAACATCTCTGCCTCCCATTCTGCACCTAGAGATTATAAAAACAAGTAAGCCTGCAGCCCATCTAAAATTCTGGTAGGATTGTCAGGAATCTGAATATCTTACATAAATGGGCTGTTTAATCATTTACCATCAATTGTTTACCATTTTTCAATCAATGCAACTTCTTTTGGACATTTCGCCCTCATGGTGCAAATTCTTCATCTTTCAATTCTCCTTTTTAAGAAGGGTGTTTCTGGGTTTATCTAATCTGAAATAAGTGATGATTTGTGATAGTGCATTGCTTATGCAACTAGAAGGATCATTCAGGCATGTTGCAATATCATGACTCAGACTTTTTATTATTGTTGTTGTTTTTGCTGCACAATTTATTGAATAAGAACGTTTCAAATAGTAAAAGCACATAAGATGCAGCTTATGATTTAAAAAGAGTATTTTTTTGTCTTTGAAAATGCCCTATTGCGATCTTTATTTCATAGAGAATATTTTAATATCTGTTAATTCTTATTTGATTGTATCTGCATAAACTAGATGACATTTAGGGGGGAAAAAAATAACATTCAAATCGTGCACATGCCTCTGGCATGAATGCAACTGCTGTGTATGTTTTGTTTTTGGTATTCTGTAACTGTGCTCTGGCAGAAGGATCAGAGTGATGGAATAGTGATTCATAATGGAGGCAAAACAGCAGGTGGTGTGATCGATGAAACACGACAATACCTGTTAATGGAGAAAAAGAGGACATCCATTTAGAGACGTAAAAGTGTGTCCTAAGTGCATTAACAACCCAGATTGCAAAACTAGACAAATGATACCAAAAACATGTAATTTAAACTCTTTGTAAAGTGTCTTACATGTATAAAACCCCTATAAGCCATGCCTTACTTTGAACTTTTGTATTTGTCTCTGATGGTTTGTTGTGGGCGGCTCTCTGAACTGATGAACAGTTTGTGGAGATTAGTCATGCAGGGCATAATTTTATCCATGGAATAGCCAGTAAAAACTGTTAATGAATGTGGCTGAAATATAAAAAGATTGTAGATTATTAGAAATCATCTTTCCATTTTTAAGGAAGAAAAAAAAAAAATCAGCCAAAGTTATTTTAGGCAGCAAAATACTGATCTGCTCAAGCTCACCCAGAGAGATTTGTTTATAGTATAGTTAGCCAGGCAGTAGGCTCCAGCTGCCACTATTGATGGGCTGTATTGCAGGAATGGATTGATTTCCAGCAAACTTAACTCTGCTATATACTAGAATAAAAAAAAAAAGAAATGTCAATATATGATCAGGGGGAAATGAAAACTGTAATATCTGCAGTAGTGACTATAACTGACTTTACTCACCAGTGCAAGACTCTCTACCTTTGCAGAGACGATGTGGATGGACATGAAGAAGCGAAGGAACTCGTTTGTGGTGGGTGCTGCCATCTTGAAGGCCAGCAACCTCAAAAAAACATGCTCCATCTGAACCAGCTGCTTTTTAGTGTATGTGCTGTCTGTGATGTACACAAACTCATTCAGCTCAGGTGGAAAGATCTCCTCATATTTTCTACAGTAACAGATAAAATAACATCAGGCTAAAAATAGCCCTGAATCCTCAAGTCAGTGCTCCATTGTTAGGTGTATTCTTACCAAAAATCAAGAAGAAAAAGAGAATGTTTTAGACTCAGTGACTGCACCAGACAGGAGCAGCATGATATTTTTTAAAGAAAAGATGCATTCTTACGCAGCAATCAGTAATGCAGCTATGCCAACCAACTGCAACTTGTCCCGTTTGACAAATGTTGTGCGGGAGAGAAAGCGATCCAAGTAGTTGACAGCAAGGTGCAGAGTTTCAGAACTGAGATTGTATTCCTGGACAACCTCAGCTAACCAGTCCACCAGAATCACCCGCATGTCATTAGTAATCTCTGGATGTCTCTCTAAGTAGCCTGGTCTTGCCCTGAAACTTATCTGGAATTATAACCAAAGTAGTTAGCAGCCTCACATGAGTCCTGTCCATCCATCCATTTTTGACCTGCTTAATCCAATTCAGAGAGGTGGAATACACCCTGGACAGATCAACGTCCATCACAGCGACAAACGAGACATCAATCCTAACACGCTTACTCCTCAGATCAGTTTAGAATCACTAATTAAACTAATATGTTTGTTTTAGAACTGTGGGAATAAGCCAGAGTACCAGGAGAGAAACCGCACACAGTTCCCATGGTTCCACAAAGAAAGGCCTCAGCTGACATAATTAATGATATGAAAGACTAACTCATTTTTTTTTTAAAACAAAAAAAAAAAACTTACTTCACTGTTCCTCAAGTTCTGGTAGATATCATCTGCATAGTCGAAACACAGCATATCCCTTGTCATCAGAAATTCATCAGCTTCAGACAGCATAGAAGCATCCTGATATGAACCTTTAAAAAAAAGTGTGAGTAAGAAGTATGAAGAAAATGTTCTTGTGAATATATTCTTTTTTCATTAACATGAACTCACTGGAATTGAGCTCCAACAGTATTCTCATATGTTCATTCTGCAGGGCATCATCTTCAGCATCGAGATTATAACTGTCCGAGATGATTTCTTGCCCAGAAGCCGCAAGAACAACCTCACAAGCCTCTTCCACATATACATAGCTGGAACTGGATGTGCAGCCAAGAAAGTTGAGTTGTGAGCTGTCTGAGAGCAAACTGTGTTTGGAAAACCGGCTTCCCTGAGGAGGAAAATTAGGCAGCAAGATTATCACACTGAGCTGAAGTGTGTGAGTGTGTCCTGTGAGCGGAGAGTGACTGAAAAATCTGTACTTTTTAGAGTTTTTCACTTTGCCTACCTGGCTGAGGGATTGACCACGCTGCTCATTCTCTGACAAGACACCGAAAACTGTTCGCTCTTTGGCCCTTTGGTGCTGAAATGGATCTGTTTTGGTCGAAGATGGAAAATTTTCTTTACCAGTAGGATTGCCACTATGGGCAGCTGTGCTGGAGTTCATCTTTAAACCAGGAGATGGGGAAAGACAAAGTATGGAATTAACGGTAAATAAGCAAAAGGGAACAAATAAAGCTTAATGGAAAAACAGATTTACACAGTATGCTTTGTCTCACAGTACATACACAGGAAATATGAAAGATAAGAAAAGTATGCATAGATAGCAAGAAACCACTGATACAAAATCTGGATATATCAACATATTTTAGAAGACAAAACTATTAATTGTGAAAATTGTGTTTTAAGATAGTATGAGGGCAGCAAAAGATGATGTTACATAATGCCTACATAAATACCTAAATAAGAAGGAAAGAAGAGGAAAAAGAGGGAGAGAAGGGAAAACCAAACACATTATAGAACATCTCATCACAAAACAAATTAAATGCCATAGGTGAGTGACAAGAGTAAAAGATTTTAAAAAAAAAGAAAAAAAGAGCATCCTAGAAAGTGTTGTTAAAAGATCCAGAGAAGCAAAAAAATTCTCTGTAGGTAAAGCAGCCAGCTGAAAACCAATAATTAATGCTCCACTATGAACCTATGAGGAAAACTTTCTGAAAACTACTGTCGGCAAGCAAGTGTCTCACTGAACATATGGGAGCTTTGGATCAATAAATGCTACCATTTACACTCTTGATTTCTTTTTATTCTCTTCTTCTTGTTCTTCCACTTAGTATGATCAGTATTATTATTATTATTAGCATCATTATTTTATATTTGAAAGAAAACACTAAACTACATTTAGAATAATTACATCAGCATGGCTCCACAGCATTAGAATCCAGGTGGTAAGCTGACACTGCCTAAAACCCCCAGACCTGTCACCTACTTAGAATATATGGTGGATTATGAAAAAATATGACACAGGGGCTGAACTATTAAGTAGCCTGAATAACAAACTGTAAAAATGGAAACACAGTTGTAAAATGACTTTGTCTCATCATCACTGAGATCTGCTGTTGGCATAGTTTTCAAATAATATGGACCTGGAGACACATAACAATTGATGCAGAATCGTAAATCTATAAAGCCTGCAAATCTTTACATCCTAACCCTACTCCTTTTTTTTTAACATTTTTAAAACACATTTTATTATTTTAAGCAAAATAATTTTACATATCATTAAAAATGGTAGGTTTGAGTCTTAAACGGACATATCATGAGGTAGGATGCACAAATACGCACCAACGGTAAGAGAAACACGTTGCTATCGTTACGAAAATATTACAAAGGAAGAAGTAACAGATATGAGACAAACAAGCAGAAAGTTACTGATTAAGTTCACAACAAAGTGCATTAATTCAGTGTTTGACAATGCATAGCGATACAATATTTCATGTTTAAGTTTTTGGCCTAATTAAAACTCACCATAAAGAGGATCAACGCTGTATGAATGTTATTGGTTCCAGGTAGAAACAGGAAACGTGTGCATAAACGCATAAACAGCGTCTAAATTTCCGTTTTCGTTACCAAAATGGACCAACAGATATATCTAGATGCTTTCGAGCTATATAAGCTAGATTCGCACAAGTTGGTTTAATAAATCAGCTGTTGGCCTCTTGTTTTCTGTCCAATCATGTGTCAGAACGCAGCGCTGGTCGTCAACGTCATTGCGTAAGGAAATTATTTTCAGAGGATTTTTACAATCGTTTAGTGGCATATCTTATAGTGTTAATATTGGTGAAAGACAGTGGGGAAAATTTATTTCTAAGCGTAAGTATCTGAAAAATACAGATTGCATCTGTCGTGACTAGTTCAAAAGAAAGACATATATTTTATTTACTTCCAAAATACAACACTGGATAGTAGGATACTGACAGGTATAATGACAAATAGCTGGGAACTGTAAGCTGATACAGAAATCTAAATAGGAACCTTTGCTTGAATGAGTGTGAGTGCCTGCAACTTCCAAAATGTCCATCAGATGGCATGCTTCCTCTTTAATAACAACAATAATTTGAGCAAAAAATTCATAATGGGCTTGAAAATTTTTTTAACTGGCACTGTGACCCTATTAAATTTAATTCTACAAATTAGCCCTGAGCATTAGCTCTCCCAAGATTGGAGATGGTGCAAAGCAGTGAAATGTTCAGCTGATTTAAAAACCAAAGTAATGTTTGTACGCCTCTGGGAAATATTAATTACCATTGTTGCTGTGATTTTTTAATGGCAGGAACTACATGTAGAAGCAAGTAAGGGTGGAAGAATATAGAGTCCTGTAATGGTGCGCTGCTGCTACTGCTCCTGATGTACAGCTCCAGTGGAGCAGTGGCAGATTAAGGACTCCAATTTGCAAGCTCTTGGTCAGAACACTGCTTCTTGAACTTTCAGTCAACCATCACTCCTAAAACGTTTCTGACAGCTGTATTTGATGGAAGACCCCCTTGCTTTTCATGTGCAGTGCATGTTATGGACCATATTTCTCTACCTCTTTTTAAAAGGAAACTGATCTTAATTTTTTCCTTTCTTTAATTGTTGTAGTTTGAATTTTGTTTCATCCAAAAATCTTGACTGAGGTTTTTAATGTGAAACATACATTTGAAGTGATGTTTAAAAACTGTTTAATGTCATACACAGGAGTGCTGTTTTAAAGGAAATAAAAGTTTTCTCTCTTTTTTTTTTGGGGGGGGGGGGGGGGGGGAGAGATGGATGGATTCTTTTTC
>JBAMHW010000017.1:12002537-12021578 GCA_037177495.1 Rhadinocentrus ornatus
GCCGTGGAGAACGTTCTGCTGCCTGCAACATCCTCCAGCATGACCGATTTGGCAGTGGGTCAGTAATGGTGTGGGGTGGCCTTTCTTTGGGGGGCCACACAGCCCTCCATGTGCTCGCCAGAGGTAGCCTGACTACCATTAGGTACCGAGATGAGATCCTCAGACTCCTTGTGAGACCATATGCTGGTGCGATTGGCCCTGGGTTCCTCTTAATGCAAGAAAATGCTAGACCTCATGTGGTTGGAGTGTGTCAGCAGTTTCTGCAAGATGAAGGCATTGATGCTATGGACTGGTCTGCCCGTTCCCCAGGCCTGAATCCAATTGAGCATATCTGGGACATCATGTCTCACTCCATCCACCAACGCCACGTTGCACCACAGACTGTCCAGGAGTTGGCAGATGCTTTAGTCCAGGTTTGGGAGGAGATCCCTTAGGAGACCATCCACCACCTCATCAGGAGCATGCCCAGGCGTTGTAGGGAGGTCATGCAGGTACGTGGAGGCCACACACACTACTGAGCCTCATTTTGACTTGTTTTAAGGACGTTACATCAAAGTTGGATCAGCCTGTAGTGTGTTTTTCCACTTTAATTTTGAGTGTGACTCCAAATCCAGTCCTCCATGAGTTAATAAATTTTATTTGATTATTTGTGTGTGATTTTTTTGTCAGCACATTCAACTATGTAAAGAACAAAGTGTTTAATTAGAATAGTTCATTCATTCCGATCTAGGATGTTATTTTAGTGTTCCCTTTATTTTTTTGAGCAGTGTATATTATTAACATCCTTTAAAAACAAAATGCAGTCCATACACTGCCCATCACTTACACTTTTCTGAAAACAAAGTAAACTTCTAAAAACACTTTTTCTTGCCCCTGTCTGCTGGCAGTTCATGCCTGTCTGTAGTGTTAAGTGTTCAGGTGTTTTAAAGTCTGCACAAATCCTTTTTCCAAAGGCACCTTTCAGCTTCTTCCAAAGGTTTTCACCAGGATTTAGTTTAATACTTATATGCTGATAAGTTTAGGAGCTCATTCTTTTCTTCTCAACCATCTTTTGTGCTTTTAGATTTCTTTTTTTTAGTTTGTTGCCCAACTGAAATCCCAAGGCTATATCCTGAGACTGCTAGCACTTTCCACTTTGAAATGCTTATTTTCTGATTTCGTTTCATCACTTCTGTTAAAAATGTATCTCTGCTGGTGCCAGCGATACAGAGACAGAAAGGCAATGTCATTGCATAATAGTATCTCCAATATGTTTTGTTATTGGTATGCTGTTCTCTTGTTTTTGCCTCATTGGTAGCTTACATTAGCACCCCTCCAGAAAGCTCACTATCTCTAACTGCTGAATCCTTCAGGCATCTTTTGAGTTTTATGACTATAAAAACTATAAGATATGATAATATAAGAATAAATCTTCCTCCATCTTTCACAAACTGCATTCCTGATGGAACAAAAGTCTTCACAACACTCTCTTTTTCAGGCAGTAAGACCATTGTTCATTGGTTAATTTAGGTCATGTGAACACTGAAGTACAAATTCCTCTTCTTGTTTTTTTGTTTTTTTTTAATCTATTTTGTTTCATGGGTCTCAATTGTGACAAGCAAATATTTTGTCTGTATTTTTTTCTTCAGTTTTTTTTTTAAATTTATTTTCTAGATAGGTTTGGACATTCTATGAAATCAATGAGAGGAATCAAAATAGATTAACTTAGGTATCTAATAGAGAATTCTTCCCTCATAGCTCATGGATTCCAACAACACTGTCCTGGTCTGTGTCTGTGGTGGACTGCAGCTCAGACTGTTTTTCATTCTGACTACAGAAGCACAGAAGACACACAGTAATGAATTCACATTGAGAAAAGAAAATTGACAAACCGATCTGTGTCAAATGAATCTGTGAGGTGGAAATGTTGTATGGCCTTTGATTGGTGATTGCTCATCTAAGTTAATTCAGTGCCCCTGAATCTTTAACTTGTATTTTACTTGCCTCTGTAAAAATGTCTTCAGATTTCTTTTAGGCATGTCTAAAACTTTTTGGTTCTATGTGCCATCTGTATTTATTCTTAACCAGTAACATATAAACTAATATTTTAACAAATCTCTCAAGTGATTCATATATTACGACTTATCATTCTTTTCAGAGAAAAGATGACAGATCAGCCAAAATTAGTAATCCTTAAGAAAATTACTAACGTGAGAGCATACAGCTTTCATTCATACATTTCATGCAACTGACTGCAAGTTGCATCGACAGCTCATTCTTATTCAACTTTATTTAATCCGTGTTCCCATTATGTTATTGGTAGGAAAACAGATGCAAAAAGCATGGAAAAGGCCTTTGACTCATGTATGACTTTGTTATGGTAATAAACATTTCCACAAAGATGGGTCATAATTGGTTGAGTGCCAGTTAGTCGCATTTATTGGTGCTACAAAAGGGCTGGCAATCCGGGCTTTGATATTCAGTCCGCAAAGCAAAACAAAAGAATTCAAAAGAGGTCAAATCATCTGTGCCAAAATGCTCAATGAAAAAAAAAGAGAAAGAAAAGAAAAAACATTTTAGATATGCAGGGATGTGTTGTGTCAAATGCCAGCAAACTGCACCATGACGTCAAAAATAGCAGGGAGGTTATAAATTAGTTGATCTATTATATCTGACTCTTTGTCTCTTGCTTGAAGATCACAAGTTTTTTTCACTCGGTCTTTTTCTGTTAACGTGTTATTTATAGATTGCAATGTACATTAAAGGATGCTTTGTTGCATAATTAGATGTGGGAGTTTGGTGCCAATCTCTTGCATTAAAAGGCCCATCAATGGAATAAGTATTGAGGGAGAATTTACTCAGAGATGAAGGACTGAGTTTCCCAGGCCGATTATTATGTTGCTTAAATTAGGAAGCTGTAACACACACAAGCTCAGGCAGTCACCGAAAAACTTTGATGGAACTGTTCACATTTTGAGTCACACAAGCGATTTAGACTGGAGGACAGGGAGAGTCAGAGAGGTTAAAATCAAGCATTTGATATCCATTATAACTGAAATGTGAAAAGACTAAATCACTGCAATTATGCAGCATTTTGTCCTTGTATCTTCATCGCAGTCCGTGGCTGACTTGCGCATGAAATATCTCCCAGTCTGAAGTATGAAACAGATGAATTATGAATGTCTGTGTAAGGGAGTTGAGTTTTTTTTTTTTCTATTTGCAATTTAAGGGCCCCAAATCTTTTGGTGCACTAAATTATTCATATATTCAAATAAATCTCACTATAAGGACATTTTTTCCTTTTTTCTCCTCTTTCATGAATTTGGAATGTACCCGTCAGAGGAATAGCAACAAATTGCCAAGATTATTAGTGGGAAAAGTAAAATAATGTTTTCAGTTTGCTGTTGGACTTCTTGCTCATACATGCTTCACATAAAGGATGTTTTTCAGACAGTGTCAGTATCACGTCGCCATGTCTCATTGTTATTCTGGACAAGTACTTGCCTATCAGGCTGCTGTCCTGCATGTGTGTGTGTGCGTGTCACTGTTACGCCTCAGTATGCCTGATTCGCTCCATGCACTCAGATCTTTGGAGATCAGACTGGCATGCCACTCCGTTGAAACAATAAGCTGGGGTGGGCTACACATATTTTGGCTTGTTTCATCTTCAAAATCTATAGCAAACAACACTGAACTTTGTAAATAATCATGCACATCTTTAAGAGAAAGACAACATATATATAAATGCTATCCCACAATCAGAAGTGAAAGAGTTTTCCTGTTCTCAAGTCTTACATTTTGGCTTGTATAAGTCTGTCTCTAAACATTGTGGTGCATCTAATTCACATAATTCAAAGATGTGCTGTATGCATAACCACTAAAGCGTTTACTGACTTTATCAATGTTTCTCTGCAAGTTTTCCAACTTGAAAGCTTATATCAATTTTCATGTGATATACAGAATGACTGAGAACATGATCACTTATATTAAATTGTGCACAATTATCAGACACCTTCAATGACTGGAAAAATGGCCAAAAAGATTTTGTTTGGCTTTGAGAAGTAAAAAAAAAAATGTAGTTACTTGGAGTCACGACCAAACTAAACAGGCTGAATCTGGACAATAACTAAATGACATTCATAAGTTGGAGCACTGCGATTGGACCAACAAATCCTAGAAGACATGTGTTTTATCTTGGATTTTATGGACAGAAAATTGAGCAGATGGATGGACAGTTGTCACACAGGGTGCCACTTTCAGTCAAGCACCAACAGGGTGAAGGGGGGGTACTGACATGAGATGCTGTCATTAAAGTTGTGGAAGCTGAACTTTGCCAGGTTATAAATTGGCTGAACTCCCAAACTTGTTGCCAGTTTCAGTAAGATCATCTCCATAAATCTTAGCCTAGCCTCTTATTTAAGCTTTTCTTGAATGTCTGCAGCATTTTGGAAGCTGTGGTTATTACTTCAAATAATGTTCATTGTGATTAACTCAAGAAATTGACAGACTCATTGGACTGAAGGACCATGATAGTTACAAAAAACAATGTGGCTCTAAGCTTCACAACTTCCAAATTTTAAGCAGAAAAACCCAAAGTAACTGCTATAAATCCTATATCAACTCTGTCTCTGTAACTAACTAAGACAAACTTCTGAATGTTTGAGTGCATTTCTGCTGGAAAATAAATAAAATAAAAAAATCACACAAAAAAAAGATTTAACTTTTCCACAGGCTGACTGGGACCATTTACTGACTGAGATATTTATTCAACAATTAAATAAATCCTCTGGAACACAGTCTGCGTAATAAATGTGCACGCAGCATATTTGCAACCTATATCATGACATTTTCCTGCCTTTTATCTGGGAGTTTCAACTTGTATTCAGATAGATTTAGCAGAAATTCAAACCCCTCCCTTCCCCTGGTGCTTGTCTCATTAACATGCAGTGCAGTGACTGGTGTCCTCACAAGGGCAGTGCTAGAATGGCATGGCACCAGAACAGACTTGGATATTAGTAAATGACATGGAATCGGCTGCCACTTTGCCTTCTGGGATTGGTGACAAAAGCCAACTGAGGCCAATGCTCTTATCTTTATCCTTCAGTCCTCTCTGGTGTTCATGCATACACACAACATAAGCACACAAGATTGTTAGAGCTTGCACCGATACACATGTACTCACACTGCCTTAATTAGCTTTACCAAACAATTTCCCTTTCCTGGAAAGGGAAATTGTGTGTGTAACGATTCCCTCTGATAGGCTTGAAAACAGTCTTCCACAGTCTGATTAGCAGAGTGAAGGTGAAGGGAAATCATTACTGGAATAATTAAATAATGAGCATTGCTCCTTTTTGTCTCTCTTTGGTTTCTCCTCCAACACAGTAGCGCCACAGAAACTGCCTGTAGCATCTTATTAAAATATTTATCTTTTTTCCTCTCTTGTGAGGCTCAGATTAAGAAAATCTTCTAATACAAACATGTGCTCATCCTCTGAATCCCAGACCTCTTCAAATATTGTTGGATTTTGTCTGAAGTACATGTGAATACTTAATATGTGAGGCAAGCAGAGTTGGATTTGGATATGAAATAAAGTCACAACATCTTTCCTCTCTGCTTTTTTATTTATTTATTTTTTTTTTTGCTGATATCCCCCTCTGCGGTTGGTGTCAGTGGGCAGATGGCTGGAGACACAGGCATCTGTGGAAGAGGAGGCGCCTTTTCCCCTTCACAGAGCAGGGACAGGTGTCACACAGTTAACACCTTTATGAATACCATTAAAGTGCTAACAAGCTCATTTGAGATTCAGAGTCATGCACTGCATTTATTTTACATCAGATGAGACGGAACTTTATCTGGGGTGTTTCTTTGTAAAATCAGTTACCTACTCTTACATCACTTGGCACTAGAGATGAATATCTGTCAAAATTAAAACAACAAGAAAAGAAAAATGTTGTAGCTGTATGTTGCTTTGAGAAATACAGCAATGTTGCTTTCTGGAAAGAAACATTATTTAATAATAACAATAATGATAATAATAATAATAATAATAATAATAATAATAATGGATTAGATTTATACAGCGCTTTTTTCAACTCAAGGCGCTTACATTGTCATTTCACAGAATCTACATAAGTTGTTATTCAATTTAAGTCTTTTATGTAAGAAATTGCTGTATGGATATATTTCATTTAAGATTTTGAATGTTACTTCTTTGGTATTAGGTAGAAGAGGATATAATAAAGTGTGCTGTTAAACACTTCCGAATAAAATAGTTATTGAACTGTCGGCTGCTCAAATGTACGTTGTTAATACAAATAGGCCTTAGTACTGTGATCTCCGAATACATCCTAGCCTGCTGGATGCTTCCAATAGAGAAGAACTTGCTGGTGAAATCAGATAATTTAGCCGGTAGTTTGTTTATATCATAGTCACATTGTAGTAAAATTTCAATAGCGCACATCTTTTGAAAAACCGCCCTGGGAATACAGAACCAAAAGGAATCTTTGAGTCTAACAAATGAGTTTAGCCATTTAAGTTTCAAAGCACCATTCATCGGAGGAAAATCCATGGTGTTTAAACCCCCGTCCTCACAGCTCTTCACTATATCAGCTCTCCTTATATAATGGCATTTATTCCTCCAATTTGAAGTTAAAGTTAATATTATTAATTTGTTGGATTACCTTGTTTGAAATATCCATTGGGGACGCCGGATATATAACCCTCGATAAACTTTCCATTTTTGTTAGAACTCTCCCAAATTTAGATGTCTGTTTGTAGCCATGAATTCAAAATGGCTTTAAATTTTTCTACATTTTTTAAAATGTTTTCTTTTTCTCTTATTTCTTGCTTCTTCATGATGGTGATACCCACATATCTCACTTCTTTTTTTAATTTTGATATTACAAATTGCCTCTGCTGTTTGATCATGAAGCGCAAATATCTCACATTTGTCGGCATTTAATTTAACACCTGGAGCTTTAGAAAAATGCTGAATAAGTCCAGTACAATCGGAATTTCTCTCTCATCTTTTAAAAATACTGTTGTATCATCCGCAAATTGGCTTATTAAAATATTATTGTCCAAAACGTTAATCCCTTCAACATCCTTGTTTTTTAGACTTATCGTCAACAGTTCAGCTATCATAATAAACAGCAAGGGTACTGCAACCTTGTCTGATCCCTCTCCTTACTGGAAACCTTTGATACGTACCATGCTCCAACATTACACAGCTGTTAATGTCCTTGTTGCAGAAGCCGCTCATTGCTGCCACCTGAGGCTCGTTCTGTATGCAAATGCCAGTCCCTAATGTCTGTTCAGAGGGCCTAGACCAGACGCACCCTTGTCTCCTCCCCTCTGGTTGGCTCATCACCCTGCCAATCGCATCGCAGCCTGCCTGCAACCAGGAAATAAAGGACTGCAGCTGTGTTCATTTCAGGGAGAAACTGTATAGCACAGATGGTGCTGGTTTCCCCCTCAGCTTGGCAGACTTGTGGTGGCTTAATTAACTGTGTACTTGCTGTGCTTAGTGGTGGCTTTTTGGTACGTAGGACTACTTAGAGGTTTTCAGCAGGGTTAAACCTGACTTTGTGATTTCAGTTTAATGGTAATTTGTAGTCGTGGTTTGGTTTGGTTTTGCCTTCGCGTAGCATACAGCTCTTTTGGCTGCTCTTTAAGTTCAGTTGTGTTCTGCCTTAAATTCAGCTTTTGTGTTTAATCCTTAGATAATAGTAGTTTTTGTTTGGCTAGGTTAGAGTTTTGGGTATTGCATTTATGTTATTTAGTTTATTGGAACTGCTGCACATTTGTTATTTACATCAGTACGCCGGTTTATGTTCACGTTTTTTGTTTGAGTAATCTTGGTTTTATTTATCCAGCGGGTTTTAAGTTAAGCTTTAGTGATAACATTTTGTGTTTCTGTCAGCAGTTTTGCTAACCCCAACACTTGTGTGTGTTTGCCACCTGTGTGATTCATTTTTTTCTCATAACAATTAAAACTGGTTTATTTAACTTTTACATCTGTCCACCGCTTACTATTTTTCTTACGCCCTCTCATACCTCTAAAGAGGGTCGTAACGGTCCTTGTAAAGCATACCAATCAGATTGATCAAATTATTTGCAAAACCAAATTCTGCCAGCGTTTCTAAAATGAAAGCGTGTTCAACAGAATCAAAAGCTTTGTAAAAGTCCAAAAATAGGAGGTAGCCTTTTTCCGCAAACATGTCAATTTAATCAATCAAGTCTAAAACCAGTCTGATGTTATGAATTGATCTACCTTCAAGGAAGCCAGATTGTGTCACTGATTCGATCAAATTTTAGTCTTGTAACAATGCATCCCGATAAGAGTTTATAATCTGTATTTAATAATGTGATGGGTCTTAGATCAACCAGTAATCTTTTGTCTTTACTATGTTTTGGGATTAGAGTTATAAGCTCCTGTTTCATGCTTGATAACAATTCTTTGTTTTCTATGCATTTCTGTATTGTATGACATTTGAGGAGTCTAATATTATTCCAAAAGAATTTATAGAAATCTGCAGTAAGACCATCCGCTCCAGGGGATTTATTGGATGCAAATTTCCACGCAACTGCATCAATCTCTTCAATTTTTAAATTAGATTCACACTTTTCTTTAAATATGCCATCAATTTTTGGTGCATAATCATTGATGTTGCTCATAAATGCCTTAACATCGGCGGGAGAGAAAGCTGATGTAAAGAGCGAACTGTAAAATCTTTACACCTCCCTTCCTATTTTACAACTTTCTTTACATTCCACACCATCAATCAATAGACCTATCACTTTATTTATCTATTTTTTTCTCTAAGTTGCTGAAGTATGTTGTATTTTCCTCCCTCTTCAATCCATTTTGCTCTTGACCTTATAAAAGCTAGCTTTATGGACGTACATATGCAATTTTGATTGTAATGACATTAGCTTCTCATTATCATATGCACTCCTGTCTACTTGATTGCAGCAATGATTTAATTCTGAAAACAGCTCATTTTCCTCCTGACGTTTTTTTTTTATAAATAATTCTTACTAAATTCTATTGAGAACAATCTGATTCTATGTTTTAGAAATTCCCATTTGGTGGAATAATTTGTAAGAGATTCTGTATTTTGTGTTTCTTCAAATATTTTTTTTTATACCTTTACAGTATTCATCAATTTTTAATAAGTTAGAGTTGAATTTCCAATAGTTTTTGTTATTTCTCCTATCATTGTTTGAGTTTGGTACCATTTCTACAATGCAGTGATCCGTTAGAGGAGCTTTGGAAATGATTATTTTAGAAACTGAATTAACCATTATCTCTGTAACAAGCCAATAGCCGAGTCTAGATTTGGAAGTGCCATTTGGTTTGTGCCACGTGAACTGTTTTTTTCCTGGGTTTTGAATTTTCCATATGTCTACCAGCAAATTACTGATAGAAAAATCTTATCTGGAGAGCCATCTATCCTCCCACAGGTGTTACATTCCAGTCCCCTCCCTTTATAACACAATCTGTGGGGTAGAGGAGCTTTAGTTCTGAGACCGTATTGGCTATTACTTTGAACATCTGTTCATTTTGAGCATTTGTTTTGTGACCATATATATTGACTATTAATAAAAAGTCGTTTTCAACCCTTAAAACCGCTTTTATCCAATGCCCCTCACCATCCACTTCGTACATAACAATATTTCCCTGAAAATTATTGAATGAAATAGTGACACCAGCAGATCTATTAGTACCATGACTAAATAACATGCTATCTCCCCACTGGTTGACCCAGAACTGTACATCCAAGTCAGAAGGATGAGTTTTCTGCAAAAAAAGAGACAATTTTCCTTATGCCCTCTGAAAAATAAAAACATTGCTTTCCTCTTAACCAAATCTTTTAGACCCATAACATTTAACATTGCAAACGAACAGTTGAACATAGATTCAGGTTTTGTTGTCCTCACTTCCGTCCAACTCTGTGTATGATGTCCACCGCCTCCTCGATGTGGCAAGCCTCCATGTCGGGGGTAATTTTGTTAAAGAAATGCAGGACCTCTGCTCTAATGTTTTCTCTTTCATCTCTTTCATTCCCTGCACTTTCAGACACCACTTCATCCTATATCTTTCCTGTTCTTTAACTCACTCTTTAAGGTCTTTGTTTTCTTTTGCCAAGAGTTTGTTCAGTTTTTTCACCTCTGCGATCTTTGCTTTGCAATCCTTAATTACTAAATTGTTGAACTGAATAGCTTTGGTCAGATTAGCTAACATGCAGCTATTCTTTTTGGTTTGTTCTTTGAGTTCCATAAATTCCAGGGACAAAATAAAGTGCTGCTACTGTCCAGAGCAACCGCTCAACACGCCATCTTCCCGGAAGTCAGGGCATTTCAAGTAGACAGACAGGTGGATAGAAATATATAACCAACAGGAACAGGCTGTGGCTGAAATGCTGGTTCCAAAAAAAAACTGTCAAATTCACCAGTAAGAGAAACTGGACTAATAAGTGGTTGCAGAGGTAACTGCTAAAAGGCGTGCTTACTTAATTTATCTGGTGATAATGATGACAGGTGCCAACTAGCATGTCTGTAAAGTTTCACCGAGGTGGCCTGAGAAGGAGAAAGATGAAAAGCGGCTGCGGATGGCTGGAAATGACAGCCACTTGTCTTGTTTAAATATATTTTGTCTAACCACAGATTTATATTTCAAAACTTGTATTAATAAATCTGAATATCTTGACTCTGCTAGCCGAGTGGGAGAAAATGTCACTTCCTGTTTTGTTCTCATAAAGGGAGACAGTTTAAGAATAGAATCATCACTGTTATGACAGTCCAGACAAGTATAAAAAGCATTTTGAATAACGACCACATTTCATGTATTATTACTTTCTGCATGCTCTTTTTCAACTTGCATAAAGAGAATTTTGTACAGAGCCTGTCTGCTCAGCTGTTGTTAACAGGACCGCTGTGTCAAGGGGAATCAGATGCAGAGACATAGAGAAGAGAGGGGAGTGAAAATACAAGAAAAGAGCTTTAAGATGGCGTGAGGTGCAAAAGAGTTTAGAAATTGAAAGATGTTTCGTTCCTCTTGAGCTGCTCTTGCTCATTCATCTGTTGGTTTGGGGTCTTATTTGAGGAGTTCAGTCTGGCAGCACCACAGCAGACAGTTATTGCTCACCGCTGGATACTTTCTACTGACGCAGTTCAGAGCAGTGTTCTCACACAAACACAGGGAGCGTAACAAGGGTCCAGTTGCCAAGCCAGTTTGTAGGGATGTATATATGCACAATGGCAAATATTCATTTATTGGTCAATTTATCAGATCATTGATCTGACTGTGTGTGCACTGACCTGGCAATTTATATGCTGGTGTCAACCAGCTTGTTAACTGCAAGGAATATCTGCTCTGGGAAAATGAGCAGACACGACACAGAGGAATAGATTTGACTGTTGATGTGATCATTATTAAAGGTGATGAGCAAGCAGAGAGGGGAGTGGGAGGGCGGAGACAGGGGAGTCACAGAGAGAGGGGATGGGATTAGAATGAGCACTACCCCCCTCTTCTTTCCTCTTCATCAATTCTCAAGGAAAAAAGCAGCATCATTCATTAACTATTGCCTCTGTTACAAGCTGCTTGCGTTTGTGTGTGTTTAAGTGTGTATCCATTCACAGAAAGGACTCACATCTGACTGTTTACTCTAGCTGTAGTGGCTGTGTTGCACTGAATGACAGCGAGAGAACGCGGTCAGGCTCACAGGGAAGACCTCTGTGGCAGCAGATCTAGTTTGCACGGCTGCGAGATTGAACCCAGGATGGATTTCTCCACAAAGTGAGCAAGGAGCAGCTGCCTCACACATAAACAGGTTTGTAATTATCGCATCTCTTCACTGTATGCTGCTGTTGGGTTTTTTCTTCCTTTAAGAAAGGTTTGCAAATAGTTTCTTTTAAGAGAGAGAGACAGAGAAAAATGAGTGTTAATCTGATATGCAGAGGGCCAGTATTCACTCAAACTTATCTTTTCAGTCGCTGGCAACTTTATTCAGTGGTTAAAAGACCAATTTATTATGTTGTGGTCTGTTGTAGGGATGGTGATGGAAAGGGAGTCCGAAAAGACAAACACTAATGTTCCTCTAAGCTGCTGCATCCTGTAAACAAGGTTAATGTAAGGGGGGAAATATTCATGTATGCATCCATTCGCCGACTTGGTAAAAAAGCGGGTGCTTTTTATGGGGCAGTTGAAGAGGAAAAAAGGAGTGATAAGTGGAGTGTTTGTTCCCCTGGGAGTGAGAAAGAACATGGAAGAAAATATGAAAGTGTCCTCTCGGTGCAATCAGAACAAAACAAGGGTTTGTTTGTTAGATTTATGACTCATTGTGCTCACACAATGTAGATGAGCTGCATGCAAACATTGTCACAATCAAATTCAGTGGCAGCAGCACTCTGAAGTATTGGGAGTAATTAACAGATAAGCGGGAAAGGTGTAAAAATACACTTTACCGGAGGGATGAACTAACAAGAGCACACATACAAAAAACACTCAGACATCAAAGAAATGGAGCTCATTATCCGCACTGGCCACTGACCAAAAAAACGTCCAATGCTTGCTCTTCAGAGCGATCCAAGTTTCTGACTGTCTGTGTGGGTTTTAGCTCATGTTGTCAAACTGTTGATAATAATAAGCCTTTTGCGCACATTTGAAATCTCATCCCAATTTGTGCCTTTTGAAATCAGTACTTTCAAGCCCTGAATATCTGAGAGATTCAGATAACAGCTGGTAACAGGGGGGCTCGACCCCTGCGGAAGCTCTGAGTGCATTCAGGTGTGCTGTGAGATGTTGTCATTCAAATGTAAAAGCAATGAATAAAAACTGAAATCTATTGTTTTGCAGATCTGTTCCACTTTCATGTATTTTTTATAAATATGGGATACTCTTGCTCATATATGGGCATGTAAGTGCTTTTAAATTGCATCTTCAAACACAAACTAAATGCTAAAATAATCCTAAGAAGGAAATAAAGTAAAATAATCATCTTTTGAAATAAAAGGGAATTTGCAGGAAGCCTGTGTCACAGCTTAAAGCACCAGTTTCTTCATACTTTCATAATTTCAGCTTATCTCCGACCCCTGTGTGGGTTATCTGTGGTATTTGGGGCTGCATGAGCCATTGGGAATTCATGTGATTGAGCCTGAGGTCTGTTTTCAGCTGATCTGGCTTAAAGCGTGAGATATTTAACATTTGAAATTCATTCTACTTTTATCTCTCACTATTTGAGCTGAATCTGCTGTTTGAGCTGAAATTATATATGAACGTGTCTTCGTGTGTGTGGGTGCACAGGTATGAAAAACTTTCTTCTCATTCGTGCATACACTCACACGCAGATCAAGAACATCCCTGGTATTTTTGCTTTTGGCTCAGCTTAATTTTTTCTGCCCAGGTATGTGGTGTGAAGAAAGTATGCGAATGTATGTGGGTGCACACATGTACACACACAGGGCATGGCCCAAATGTCATGACATTTTGGTACATCTAGATCACGTCCATTATTCATGAAGTGCACAGCTAATATCAGAACATAACAGGCAAAGGAATGTGTGTTACTAGGAAATTTGCACTTTTAGTAAATATTTCCATGTGCTGCAAGGATGGATTGCTAAAGTTGGAGTAATCACCAAGGCTGCTTTTCATCACAGAGATCATAAGGTTTAATTGGAAACAGCAGGGAGTCCAATGCTGTTTCATTTTGGCCTTGAATTAACTAAATATTATGAATATATTAATAAAAGAAACTAGGCATAGAGTAGCCATGAATGGATGATCACAGAAGATAAAAGAAAAACTAATATTTAGGGAAAAAAAACCAACTGCAGTTAACATAGTTCTTTCTGATTTATTCAAAGACTATTTTTATTATTTTTATGCTGTGTTATCAAAACAGATTTTTCACAAATGAGTTGAATAAAATCTGTCAAAACACACACTTTACACAAATACACACTAGAAAATCAAACAGTGAAATAAAAGAGGTAAATTGAGCAGAATATATGTAGAAGAGTGACAGAGAAGATAATTCAAAGAAGGAGGGGAAAAAACAGGAAGGGTGGAGGGAACAGATTGCAAAATTGGAGCAGAGGAAGCTTCGTCGCGAAATGTCTCAGGAGGAGTTTGGCAAAATGTGCTCCACAAGCAGAGGAGGAGGTGATTTGAGGAGTGACTTGCAGAGATTGTGCAGGTCGAAGGGGGAGTTTGTTCTGGACAAAAGAGAGCTTTAGGTGTCAAAACCTCAGTGTCTGTGAATACAGACAAGTGGTGGGCAAAACATGCTCAAGTCAAGATTGAAGAGACAAAAGGTAGAGGCAACAAAAAAAAAAAAGCTACAAGGAGAAAGATTTTTGCTTGTGGCAGGCAGGTTGGAAGGGTTTAAAGTGAAGGCTATACTTAATACATTTAAAGCGCTTGACAGAGCATAGGAACTAGTGCTGACAGTAAAACAGCTGAAAAAAAAAAGACATATCTAAAAGTGAAAAGGAGGAGCACTTCTGCCAGAAGGCATTGATGAGCTTCAGGCAAGGAGACTTAAAGTAAGAGGAAAAAGGAGAATAAGAAGGCTGACATGCAGAGAAGTCCCAAAATACCTAAGCTTAACTTAGTGTATGAAGCAAAGACGCATCTTTTATGAGATGCTGAGGAAGAGGGTAGATGTTAGCCACGTTATGTGAAGTACAGTGAAATACGTTCAGTCTCATGGTAAGGCGATGAGTCGTGGAGGCCAATCAGGTCATTTGGTCTCAGAGGAGCAGCTGGTGTACGAGCAGCAACTCTAGCTTTGAAGAAGCTCAGAGAAATATGTAAAAGCAGCTGAAAATATAGTAAGTCAGTCTGTGAAGAGACTAAAATCTTCTCATGGAAATTCCCAGCTATCAGTGCAAGCAGCATCTGTACATAGTTCAATATCAGATACTAGACAGACCAGATCTGAACTATTTAGTAATGCTGCAAAAAGACTGAGGCCACAGTAAGAGTACAAATATGAAGGAGTTTCTTACCACAAACTGGGCTTGCTTATTTGGTGATTGTCATGTTTGCAAGCACTCCCTTGTGAAATCCAGCCATAAAAAATCCTGCACTATTAAAATGATATTGAAATTTCTTTCTAACGGGTAAAAAGAGCCTGTTGCTGCAAGACAAAATCAAAATGTAATATTAAAGTAACAGTTGAGCTCCAAAAGACCTCAAGAACACCAACGGCAATGCAGCTCAGCAGGAAAGACATTGAAGCAAAGGAGATCATTATCCCATCTTATAAAGCCATTTTTTTCTTTTCTTTTTTATTCTCCAGAAAGGAGGCTCAAATGTGTAAGAACCAACCAGGCAGATCAGGCAGCTAAGAAAGCATTAACCCAGATTCAAAACATAAAATAAAGATGATTTTAAAAGATCTCATAAAATTGGGATTTTTTTACTGATTTGCTGTACTTTAGTTTTAGTTCACCTGGAGTTACAGTCACAGCCTCACTTAGTGCAATTAAAGTAACTCTGGCCTCTCAGTCTTGAGAGGGGTTATCCAAAGTGTAAGAAAGGTAATGTGAAGTTGGTGTACACTTCAACCACATTCAATTTATGAACAAGCTGTTTTCAGCATGACACATAGTGCAGAGACAATAAACAAAACAGATGTCCATTTTCACTTCTTCTCATTCAGCTCGAATAGCATCACAGCATCAATGTGTCACACAAAATTAATCAGAATAATTTTTTAGACCATTTTTTCAGTTGAAGGCTGAAAGAGGGATAATACTGTTTGATTAGTCTTTTAAGTCAAATTGCTTTAATAGGTAAAATGTTGTCTCCTGGGTAATCATGAAACAGGCATGAAAGGAAAATTAGTTAATGCTTCTGGGTTTAGTTTTGTTTTTGTTGTTGTCATGTTCATCAATTAAAAAAAAAAAATTATATAAAAAATTTGCCTGCAACAGCTGATGTTCACTAATGTTTGTTTGGTCTGTTAATAATTTAACTTCTCTGCTTTACACTGATCAAAATGTATTATTATTATTATTATTATTATTATTATTATTTATTTATTTATTTATTTATTTATTTATTTATTTATTTATTTATTTATTTATTTATTTATTTATTTATTTATTTTAGCTGATTTAGATCTGTAAGAAATAACACCCAGAGGTCATTAGAAGGTTATACACCTTTTAAAAAAAGGACAATAACTTGAAGTAGGAATGACTCGAAGTCCAGCAGGCTGCAGTGCAAAAAAAAAAAAATAATAAATAAAATTTTTTTTTAAAAAAAGCTTTTCCCTCTTGGACAAGTTTTTGCTTAAAGAGAAACTAAGCACTTGAAGACTTGCACCTTCTTTTTAACTGAGGGGTGAAGTTAATTTTTTTTCCACTGAGTTTTGGTTAAGGTTGTTTAATGATATAAATAAATCAATCAATATGCACAAGAGAGTTTCAACATTCTTATTGTTTCATAATAATAAATACCTAATTTCCCCCAATTAGCCCTTAGTGTTCTCTGAATAACATTTGCAGCTATTCCTTAGGAAAATATCTACTGGCATTTATTATGTGTAGGTGGGTGAATGCATGTGCATGTCTAACCTCTTGCGACTCTGCAGGACTGCACGGCTTGCCCTTTTAAAGTAGATTAGCTTGAAAAAGAACTGAGCATACATTGTTGCCTAGATACAAAAAGCATCATTAAGCACAATTATCAGCCACTTCAGCTCACAATGAACAAGCTTCATCACAGATTTAAAAACAACACATCACGAAGGACAGCAACCTATGCGGAGAAGCAAAGAGAAGGACAGAAAGAAGAGCATAACAGTGGTTAAAGTGATGAAACTGTCCTATAAGAAAAGAGGAATCCCAAAATATAGTGTGTATACCTTAATGCAGGTTTTCATAAATCATTTAATGTCAGTTAAAAAGTGGAGGCACAGAAAACAGAGATGACTTACTGCTGGAAAACTGCGAGGACTGTTTCTGTGCAGTGAATGCAAATGTGTGGAGAAAAAGAAACAATAAAAGCAGAAAAGCCCTTTTTATTGGCTGAAACTACTACAGGAAACATTTGATAAAGAAAACAAAATTAGGGTTATAGAGTATGTAGTCACAGAGAGAAGCCACCCCAATTCATCCATCCTTATTATTATGTGCATCGCCCTGAACGTACTTTAGGCTGTAAATAAAGAGAACCAGAGTTCTTGTCAAATGTAAAATCCACAGAGAGACATTGAAGAGTTTAAATAAAAGGAAAGAAACAAGAAAAAGTTTGGTGAACAGAGTGGTTTGTTTAAACTTCATAAGTAAGAATGAGGAAAGTTTTGCTCCAAATAAAACTGGTAACACTTTCTATCAAGGTCATCTCTATAATTCATTACTCTCTGAAACTGGAGTTCCTAATTCTACCTTTAGGGGTACAAAAGCTTGTCACAGAACCAGTGCTGTCAAAGATACTGCTGATTCTAAACAGTGAGTACTTATTTGTACCCTTTTAGTTTGTATTTTATAGGCCTGTCTCTCTGATGACCTTAAGAAGGATACAAAGTTCTCTTTATAGGGTGCACTATGTGTTGAAATAATCTGTAGTGACATTTAAAGTTAAAGACTAATGTTGAGTTCATCATTCATGTTCAGAAAACCTTTTCAAAATATAGCACCAATTAGCAGTAGACGTGAAAATCCATGTCAGAGCTAATGAAAACCAAATTCACCATTCAAATTAATCTAAATCAACAGAACTGTATTTATATAATTTTATTTTAAAAGGCTGCCTAGTTTAGAAAACCAATGGACCCATTAAATTTTCTCTTTGATTTGACGATGACATTCAGCAGTATCATTAAATAGTAAAACTAAAGTAACATTCAACAGAAAAATGGAAAAGACATGAATGGCAACACTAAAATTAAAAAAAGAAACTAATGTAGCCTTAAACAGGCATTGCAATAATATTTAACTATAAACTCTTGTTAAATCAGCAGTAATGCTGCAGTACAGCTCAACAAAACCTTTCAGTAAGGAGCATGGAAATAATGTACCGATTAATTAAGAGTAGAGTAAAGTTAAAATAATGTTCAAAGTCAACGTTGAAAAAAGTAATAAACAATAATATATATATATACATATATATATGTGTGTGTGTGTGTGTGTGTGTGTGTGTGTGTGTGTGTGTGCAGCCCGGGAAATGAGTTACCTCACAGGACACTTTTACAGCAATTTTAATATAAATGACAGCCTCAACAATGTACAAAAGTGGCAGAAACAATAAAAGTAATAAAAATAAAACCCAAGAAAATATGGAAGTGGGCTACGTCACAGCAGTTCTTTTCAACACATCAATGGGACACAGTTACAGGCACCGAGGTTCTTGCTCTTTTATCATATAAAAGAACACAGCAGTCTCCGTCCTGCACCACATGCAGGCTCTCTTCTCCCAGAGATCGGTCTCTATTTTACCATAAGATGGACTTAAATAGCACTCCCCGTGTCTCTAGCCAAGTCAGATGTCAAACAGCTAGAAGGCCCAAAACGTCCCTGGCCAAGTGTTGGTGGAAAGATTTAAGCTCCTGTGACACTGCCATCTAATGACCGCATCACAGGACAATATATAAATATTTACACTATTTACAACATATTTTGTATATCTCTATACATGCAAGATCAGCAAAATAATACAAACTAAAGCAGAAAACAAATCACAAACCACAAACATTGCTCCATATAATAAACAACACCATAGCCATTATAAAGGCCTCTACGGAGGACCACCTGGCTACATACATATATACAGTATATATATATATATTATGTGTGCTCATACTGCAAATAGAGCTGACTCTTAACTAAATGCTATGGCCTACTATTGATGTTGAAAAGACAATATTCTGTTACAGTTTTTTTTTTCATTTATCATTCATTCATTCTATTATATGTTTTACATTAGAGGAGCAGAAGCTGTAATGTTTTGTGTAACACAGCTCAGATTCTTCTGCTTTGTTGTCACTTGTGCATTTTTTTAAATAATAATAATAATAATAATAATAATAATAATAATAATAATAATAA
>JBAMHW010000017.1:12031520-12062387 GCA_037177495.1 Rhadinocentrus ornatus
CGCACCCAACTGGAGGCTGCCATGTTGCATCGCCATCTTTGAATACAGTAGCCGAAAGGGGACAAACTTGTTAGCCTAGCGCGTTTTACCTTTGAGTCCCCGCTGTTTCAGGGGGAGGGGAATGCCGCAGGGGTGGTGTAAATGTATCGTTCTGTTCCTCATCACCTTTACATTTATGAATCTCCGCGGCTTCCGTAGTCGTAATAACGCTCTTAAACGGCGAGGCTCCAGTAGAGCACTTCTCGGTTGCTTGTAATATATTAGCGCACCACTAGTAATTCTTACACACTTAACAGCCTGTTTAGTATTTAAGCCACACTGCAGCTACTGTACAGATGGTTGGGTGAGTTTTTTTCTCTTTTTTAATTAATATATGAAAAAACATACAACTTTCTCACCAGGTGCATGGCAGAGGAGCGAGGTGGATGTGGCTCTATCAGCAGCTGAGAAGGGACTTGACCACTGACCTGAATCTGGGTCTCTATCACCTACAGATGCAGACAGAAGGTTACAGACATTTGAGAATCGTAGATATGAGTTTACAAAAGGCCCTTTTCCTCTTACCTGAATGTGCATGTAAATACTCACTGCATATACTCCATTTATATGGAATAAGCAGTAATAGTATTAGCTAATTATTTAAACACTAATTTAAAAGAATTCTGTCCTTATGATTGTAATTATATTGTATGGTCTCAAAAAAGTTACTAGTTTGGAATAAGTAGGAGATTTCTGCACTGTAATAACACACTAATTTATAAATCTGTCAGTGGTGATGTGTTGTCATGAAAACCTACCTCACGTTGCACAACATCCAGATTGTCTAAGTTGACTGCTCCTTCATAGGACAAGAAGTTGAACACATTGAGAGCTCGGACGGCTTCTGGCCCTCGCTGCTTGTAGCCAAAAATTAAGTCAATCCACTGGTGGAGCTGGCACGACACAAACTCACTCTCCAGCGCCTGGATGGAGTAAAAGATGGAGGCAGAGAGAGGAAGGAACAGGGTCAGATTCCTTCCAGGGGATTTTGAGGGCTGTCTTAAAGTTTTAAAAGCGTTACTATCTCTCACCATGCGATTAATTCGGACAAAATCTTCAGGTTTCTTGGCCCAAGCAGGAAGCTCCACATCACACACAGGAACTGCATCATCACGCACACCAAGCTCATACTCATTACTGTTGACAAACATCTCTGGCAAGTAGTAGAACTCTGGGACCAACTCCTATTTGGCAGGAAGGGAAGAAATTTACTAATTCACCCAAGTTTATACTGACAGCTTGAATAAATCTGTAGAATGCTGGCTTCACTCGGTCGTCAAAGTATCAAAAGTTGACACACAAACATAAGCTGATTTCATTAATCATACCCAGCAGACGATGCTGCACTTTTTGCATATAAATGCACTCTAAGATGAAAAAAATATTTACTTCGGGTGATTTAGTCTGTTACTTCTTATAAAGTGTTTTGAAAGCAAAGCACATCCTACACATACTTCTTTTTGCCAGGTTGGGGCCAGAGCAGAATAAATTTGACAGGTTTCAAAAGAAAAACTAAGGAAATGATGCTGACAAATTCTACTTTTATAGTGTGTTATTGTGTTTTCATATCTTAATAGAAGTGGGTTGTTCCTTAAGTACATCACGAGTAGTTACCTTGACATCAGCCGTGTCCCTTTGGCAGTTCCTCCATGCACGGCCGATACCAGAAAAGGCTCTCTCTGGATGGTCAAACTTAGCATCATTAGCGTTGAGGAAAAATGTGGTAAAGGGCTCCTACAGGCACAGAAACAGATGTATTAATTTCAGTTGAAGCCTTGAGAGTATATTTAAATACCTCTGAATGAATATCATAGTTTATAAGTGTGTTATAGTTGGAAGACTCACTATTCTGAGCATCCACATCAGAGTTGAATGAGCAGTGGAGTATAAGGTTGTGTAGTGGTGAGGAGGTGTGCCATCATCGTCCCATGTCTCGTAGCGTTCTGCATAAAATGCTGCACGCTTTGGATTCAGTGCACCGATTGGCTAGAAGGTAGGATTGGTTTTAGTCAGTGATGAAAAAGGAAGGTTATACCTCACATTATTCCGTAAAACAGTCTGAGAACATTAAAAACTGATGAGTTTCAGCTGATGAGAACCATCAGAGATATTAGACAGGTCAACTGGTGGGAATGTGAGGACACATTCCTGCCAAGCCTTCAGATGTTATGGACAGTAAATGGTACTGCTTTGAATTTCGCCATTGATTTTAGATATATAACATAGCACTGAGCAAAAAAGTGCAAGTGTTGTGCTCGAACCTTGGAAAGGTCTCTGAAGTTGCCAGGCAGAGTGAGATCGAGCTCCTCTGAATCATAGTTAGTCAGGACCCAGGGGAAGACAGGGTACTGGTTCAGATCATTATAGGTCCTCCCTGCAGGGACAAAGGTTAAACACAAATGTAAAATTCAAGTTGAAAGATGGTTTCACATTGTGACAGCATGTTTGGGTGATTATTTACGTCTTGTATTGGACACTAGGAAACTAAAACCCCATTTCCACTTCCAGCCAATTCAGGTGAGCATCCCACTGCAAGTCGGACCGCCACTGGGCATGTTGGGTTTAGACCAAATGCCTAGTGTGGCGTCTTACTAGTGCCATGACAACAAATGTGACGCTACAAACAACAATGGACACCAGCTTGTTTTTGTTCTGCTTGGCTTGCCACATTGTACGACCACACCTTACTGTTGTTTGCAGCAATCCTTTTCCTATTATCTTTCCAACGTCCAACTGAACCACGAACTGAACAGTAAGGCTGTGTGTGTTTCGTGCTTGCATTTGTCATGGACAGCGACGTTTTTCTGTCCGCCAATCAATGGATTTTATCGTTAGATGCAAGTAGCTCCACTCAAACGTACTGTACCATGGACCTACAACTGAAGGGGGTCCATAATGGTGCGGTATGGTTTCGGTTATATGGGCCCCTTTTATAAAGGAAACACAAAATAGCGTACCGGACCGCACTATGTTGTGTACAAACACATTCATCTAACACGTTCGTTTTCATGAACGTTGAACTGAGTAAAACTTATTTACAACTTGCTCAAATCATGTGAGGTCCCACAATGATCGCTGCTAACATTTCACCAGCGCTACAGCTACTACACACTCCGTTACCCATGATGCAATGCGCACTCAAGCACAACAAATCGGGAACACTTCAGTGCAGTCCTGCTTTAAAATGGCAAGTATTGGTGTAAAGAGAGGCACTGCAGATGCAGTGTGCACATCAGACACCTTCGTCTGCTTATGATTATTTATGGGAAGTTTTTTCTGAAAATAAAAGTAGTAACATTTCTGTGCAAGTTATGTCTGCCTTCACCTAAAAAACAAGTCAGAACGTCAGCTTCTTTAACTTCTAATTTAAAAAGACATGCGGAGTTGAAGCATTTGTCCAGTGTGAGAAGATAAAATTATTTTGCAGCATTTTTTTCTTGCTTTAAATTTAGAGAAGAGGTAAGCTAAAAAGATCTGTTTAACAAAATGAACATCTGTTACACAGATAAACGTTATTGTTGTCCTTTGCCCACATATCTGTTCCACAGGCATGTTTATTTTGTGTGATAGAATTTAATGATAATTGATTTTGTTGTAAGACAACACTTTATTTTCTTTTATCTGAAATCTAGTCTTTCGATCACACTTCTAACTTAAGTAAAACTTTGAACCAAGAACTTCATGAGAAGCACAAACTTGCAAAACACTAATCGATAGGGCAATATTCTTTTAGACTGAAGTTAGTTTTATATTAAACATCTGATTAAAGCAGCTTCATGCAAAAAATGTCCGAATGAAGCCAGCTTAACAGATAGATTTTACCATGCTTTGTTAAAACATTCAAAAACAAATATCCCCTCTTTTAACTTAACATATATGTGATACGTGTATGTGAAGTCATTCTTTATTTTTACTACATTTATTTGTCAAGATAAGCATCTGTCTCCCAAGAGGGAGACCAGAGTTTGTTTCTCCCAGGGGACGAATGTTGGCACCCTCCAGTTGGGTCCTTAGGCAAGACCCCTGCTGATACTGCCTAACTACTGGAACTTGCTTTGGATAAAAGCGTCTGCTAAATGACTGTAATGTATGCTTTGGTTTATTGCCTTGTTGAAATGTGAACATTCACCTTAGCCTGAGGTCTCTCTCGGGATTTTTTTTTTCCTCTATCCATCTTTTGTTTACTATAATTAAATAAAATTAAATAAATACAATATGTTTTAATTTAAAATATAGTGCTTACGATTGTATTCAATGCACGATGTGTAAAACATTAAAAACTTAATATTTTCATTTATATTTAAAAAGATATAGGTTATAGATTTTTAGGTAGTTGTAGGGTTACTAGATTTAGATGAACCAGATAGGATAAATATATGTATAAATGTATTTTAAGTAAGTACTTTTTGCTTTGGGGCCCTGTTTATAAGCCTTTTATGGCTTCTGGGGTGATCCATTTTACAAGGCTTAACTGTAACTAAATTATCTTATACAGAATATAACCCATGTTTTGTAAATACATACATTAATTAAATTAAATGAAGTATTGCAAGGCTGTGTATTCCTGTACAAATGTAATATTTAACTTTTTTTCATATTTCAGAAATCACCAAAATGCTCCAAAAGCCGGTTTTTTTTTTATCGTAGAAAACTGTGAGTAGATTGATGGATGAAAAACTAAAGAACTAACTAAAGACAAAAAAATGTAAAAAACTTTCAAAGGGTCTGAAAACTTTCGAAATCCATTGCAGCCGAAAGGAATTTACTTTATCTAATATAGTTCATTTTCTGTATCTAGTCTTTTTAATAACATGTTTATAGATTGGAAAAACAGACAAAGACTAATCAGATAAGGCTGCACCTTATCTCTGAGTTATTTTTTCAACATCACTGCACAAGATAAGCTGCCAAGGCAACAAAATAAGGTCACACTATTTAAATCCTCAAAGTTAATAAATAAAAAATGTCAACATTACACAGCAGAAAGAGCTCAACTGAGACGAAGTCTTCATCGTTTTATCCGATTCGAATGCTTGGACTAAACAAGAGAAAGAACTTTGAGCATTGGGCTCTTATAAATTGATTTTACCTGCAATAGTGTTAAGAAACATGAGGTACTCAAAGTTGGAGATCTCTCTCCTCTGCCAACGCTGCGTCATGTTGGACGACTTGAAGAGCTGGCGCGGGGTGGCCAAGGAAATACGCCTGACATGCAAACACAAACATCTAATTATTTGAACTTTTTAAATGTTTTTCCTGTTTTAGGACAGAAAGGAAAAACTTGACTTGTACAGACCTGGCCTGTGGTAGTCCATAACTCGTTCCCACCCCCACCCGTGGGAGGCTGTAGACTACCCTTTTAACAGTGGCCTGGTCAGGGAAGTTAAACATCACAGATGCTGGAGAGGGGAAGAGGCAAGACACAGTCAACATGTCAAGAACATAAAGCCACAGCCAATCCCTCACCTAATACTGACTTTGTACTAAAAAAGAAATCTTTCTATGTAGTGGAGTCATTTTATATCAGTGAGTTCAGAAAACAAGATCTGCAGACTCACTTCTGTTGGCCATGAAAACTTCCAGTCCAGTATTCTGCAGGAGGAAACGTCTGGAGAACACAGCTCGGATTTCACTGAACATCCATTTGCCATGCAACCCCTCTGTGTAAGCCAGAGCCTGTTGAGGATGAACAAAATTAAGAAGTTTTTTTTTCTTTAGCTAAATGAGACAAGCACAGATCTGTCTTGCGTAGCCTTCATTTTCCCTTTTGTTTTTCTGCACAGTGATTGGTAAAAAAGATAATTTGCTCTTACTTTAGCATCTGTCTTCTTGAAAGTGGGATCCTCTTCATCCACCTCAAAGTAGATCTCAGTTGTGGTGATGGACAGAGTGCCTCGCGCCACCACCACTGGAGCTACCAACTGAGCTGGAGTACTCAGAACCACAGGACCTGGGGAAGTAAACAAATAACTCTGGTATCAGTACATGACCTATTCCCAACACTGTGACTGAACCCAAGTGAAAAGCATTACAGATGGGGTTCACCAAACAAAACGTTGGTATTGATCATTTCTTTGCATCTTCTACTTTGCCTGCTGCTGCGATTGAACAATCAGGCTGAAAGTCGGCAAGGATCCATTAGATGACATAATTTTCTATTTGAATCACAATCAGATTTTAGTAAATAATCACTTCATCGTCGTGAGTCTGATAAATCAGCTGGTTTGTTAGTGCAGCTGTAAAGGAAACTTTCAAATGCCCAACTTGCCTTTGGAGGTAAAAAGTCTTGGACGGAAACGTACTAAAAAGAAGAGTCATAAACAGTTTACCGTTCAGCAGGGCTAAAACTGTGGTGTCTGTTTGTGTATTGATCTGTTTGCAGCTTACCAGCCAGATTATCTATCTCTTTTTCCTGCAGCAGACTAACAGCATCATCGTCTCCCTCCAGCATCAACTCTGCCTCCGGGTTCTGGTTGACCACTGACTGGCTGCGGAAATTCTTCTTTGACTTCACTCCATCCTCCTCTTCTGTACCTGTTAGAAAGAGTTTCAGGAGTGTTTAAAAGTGGGAGCCAAAAGTAGGTATAGAGTACAATATTTTTCTATAAGTAAGCAGTACTGACTATAGTCATCCAGAGCTTTGAGTGACACATCAGCATGCGTGGAGCCAAAAGCATTTCGCACAAATCTCCGTCTCCTCCTCAGGTCGTCCTCCCAGTAGTCCAGGCGCCAGAAATCATGTAATTGGCTGATGACAGAAAAAGGGGAGGGACAGACATGAAAGTAGCAGCAAAGGTGTGCATTTGGGAATAATTAAAGTTAAAGATTAAGCTGCACGTGAAATTTGCTGTGTAACTTCATAAATTAATTCCCTTTATTCATTATTGGGACAGAGAGAGTCTTCGACTGTGGAAGCTTTTCCAACTCTACAAATATAACTTATTATCTTTAGTCAAGAGAAACTAAAAAAATGAAAGTTTGAATAAAATTTTAATGGAGAAAATAATAAAAAAGTAAAGCTTAGCCTTAAATCATGCAAGAGTAAGTGGAAGTCTTCCGTAAGCAATGCAAATTTAAAAGTACTACTACTAAAGAACTTCAGATGTAAGATTAAATTAAAAATTCTTTTAATCTGACAAAGTGTCGAGAGAAAACAAAGCTCTTTATGCTTATTCCAGAAAAATGCATATGAACTGAGTGACTCTCCGTTTCAGGACAGAAAGCTTTCAAGAGACAAAAAAAGGGGACAAATCCAATCCAGCCTGCAGCTGCGCAAACAGAACAACTCATCTTTGCTAAAGTATAAAATAAATGATCTATCCTAATTGGACACATGTTGAGGTAAACAATTTACTTAATCAGCAGTGACAGTGAGGAAGACAGGCTTCAGATGCCGCATGTCTACCAGTTCTATCACATCATTATAGTAGCTGTGAGCCTGGAGGCAGATCGGGATAAAACGCTATCACAGATTTAATGAGTGGATGTAAATGTGTAAAATTAGGACACCATTCATATACAACGATCAGCCAGCATCAGTGTTTGAAGTCAGTTCTGTTTGCTCTGTGGTTCATGAACAGCTTGATGAAGTCTGATGGAAAATGTTAGCTTTTTATTGGTTTATTGAATAATTTATATCATCTAAAAAAAAATAAAAAAATCAAGGCACACAGATTCATCTCACAATGTCCTTGCTATGTAAAGTAAGAGCAACCTAAAAATGGCCCGAGTATAATTTAACACATCCTCACCTCTGTGACATTGTCCCCCATGCTCCATGCTTATTGGTCAGGATGTTGAGGATCTTCTGTTTCAGCTGGTTGGCAGTCACATGATCTCTGTGCTTCGCAGCACTGATGAGGTGATCACACATTTTCTCCTCCTCTCTCCGGTCCGCAGCGTACTGGGCACAGTTAGACTGAGGGACCAGAGTTAAAGAATTCAGTACAGAGCAGAAACTGTGAGAAACAAATTACCATGGCGTTAGACATGAACGGGAAAAAAACCATCTAATTTACAGATACAGAAATAATTGAGGTAATTAGGAAACTGTCACTATTAGTTAGCTTGTCCTTTACAGGTGAACTAAGTTATTTTGTGTAGATGGAATTAACTAATGAAATGTGCATTTGTGTGTTGCAGCGAAATACAAAATGCATAGAAGGAGCCAGAGGAGCAGAATGAATGTAATGCAGATGCTTAAAGATCAGCCCACTTGCTTCAACATAACAGGGAAAAAAAGATGGAGACAGTTTTTCTTTTTATGAAACCTTTATGTCATTAATATTTTCTGCAGTTTAAGAATTTGCTAGAAGTGGTGGGTGGTCCTACAATTACCAGAGTTCCTAAGATGCCTCACACAACTGGTTGAAACTGGTAACAAAAAAATTTCAGTCCTTCATTTCCAAAGGACTTCAAACTCTGACTCAAACTGAACTTCCACAGGTCCTCAATGAAATATCAAGTCTGAAGTAAAAAGAGTAAAATACTGCAGAAAAATGAGGATGCAGAAAAACATACAGAGATCCCTGCATTTGTTAAGAAAACTCAGAGGAGTCCCTGTCCTTGTATTTATGAAAAGTCATCATCAGTCAAGCCATCTTTATCAAATCAACCTTGAGACAGCTGTGTTTGTTTTGGTTCACTAGGTTGTTCTTCTTTGTTTAACAACTGAAAAACAATCGTTTGTTTCTATTCTTGAAGACTAATTCAGGAATACTTCCACCAATAGGAAAGTTTGTTTTTGAGAATCCTGAACTTCAACATTACAATGAAGATCAACTGAACATCCAGATCCGTCTCTCAGGTCCAGGTGCAGGAGCTTTGCTGTTGTTGTGTTTTCCCTCTTTTTTTTCCTATTTTTTCATCATTTTCAGATAGTGTCCATCTGCTGTTTTTCTTTAGGCCTGACTGGTCTTCTTTTGTCTACCACTTGTTTTTTGTAAAGACACAGAAAACCATTCCAAAATATGCTGTTTTTTTAATTAATAGCTCTTGAAATCTCTTTGTTGTTGCAAAAGTAATACTTTCTGAATGGTGAACTGTTTAATCTTTGGTATTTTTTAGATGCAACAAAAGAAATGAACAAATGATGCATCTTTGTGACAGGCTGTTGGAAAAGATACAGTTAGTTCTTTCTTAAAGTAGAACTACATAACTTTCTTACTTCAAAACTCTGTTTCTGATTTGTTTTGATGGCACACTGACATTTATCATCTACATTCCTGGAGCCGCTCAGCAGCATCCCAAGGCTGAGAAACCACACCCTACAACTTTTTTTCCCTTGATATCACTTGATGACAGAATTTCAACAGTATATCAACACACTGATCATTTAAAATGCATACCATGGGCAGAGCAAGAGAAAAGATAAGAGTCAATATAGGACTGAAATAAAATCTGCAGTAGTAGGGCTTTTAGTTATCTGTTACATGTAAACACAACATGGGTTCATACTTTAGGTTAGGAGCCTTTTTATGCTTGAATGATTTACAATCCAGATAATCACTGAACATTAAAGTACAGCCACTTCACAACATATACAAACAGCAACAGGACAGGCAAAGGTGGCAGCCTGTGTGTTTACCTCAAATTCAGCATGTTTGTGCACATCCTCAGCCCTCTGTCTGTTCAGGATGAACTCTGCTTCATTGGCAACACGCACAATATGATCCTTCATGGCATGGCACAGCAGTCTGGTAGTGAGAAAAATAGGTGACAGAAGGGGAAAAAACCCAGGTATTGTTTTTATTTAGAGAAACTGTAATTCACAACAGGATGGGTTGTAATCAGTCTGGTTCAGTTAACGCCTAAAACTTAGTGCACAAAGTATGACATCTGCTTCCATGAGAAAGAAAGCTTTGCAGTTAAGCTCTAACAAAAACATGTAATACACATATCAATTTTAAAATTTACTGCATTTTAATGATCCAGCTTCCAGCTGAACATGCATATCACCATGCACTAATCCTGGCAAAGCTCTCATTAGGTCTCTGTTACATCTTGTCATTATAAAGCACTGATAGCATGTGTTAATATGTGAATTACAAGGACTTGTGTGGAATGAAAATGATTCTGTGTGATGGATTACCTTCCCTCATTGATGAGCTCAATGAAGGCCAGTCCAGCGTTCTTCTGAATGGAGTTCTGCCACTCCTGAGTACAGAAAAAAACATCAAAATGAATCACTTCTGCGTCAAGAACTGGATTGTGTAGCTTAAAAATATAACAGTCCAGGTTGTTTAACAATAAAGTAGAATTTCTGTAAATCTAATTTAGAATATGTAGATGGAAATAAAATCTTTCCTTGATGGCCTGAGTATTCAATGTATTATGATAAGAAACCAACAAACAAATCCAACCAGGGTAAGCATTATGTGTGCTGTTACCAGAGTCATGCTTCACAGCAATCACTGTTACATCATCAAAGACTGCCTGGCAGAGACAAGCAGGATGTTGTGAGTAATCAGCCTATCAACGTCTAAGAAGCGTGAAATTTTACAAAAACTTTATTCAAAGAAAAATGTTGAGCTTCTCCAATGTAAACGGTGAACACAAAGACAAAACAGCTGCACATAAAGATGAAGAAGCAACAAAGTGTCAATGAAAATGCATCCATCTAAGCTTTAGTCAGTGTGTTTCATGTATTTGTGCATATGGGAGCAGAGACTTCCGAGCAGGATAAGAGTGTTGCTGAAAGCCTAAAACTATCAGCGCTCCATTAGCTCCTCTGGCTCTTAGAGCTATCTCCTGTTACACCCCCTACCATCCAGAGGATCGATTTCTGAGCTTGAGTACGCTCTCTTGGGCCTCTAATGGCAGACAAGGCCGGAGTCAGTGGTAATACTATACATGCTGACGAGCAGCCACCCAGAAGAGTGGAGGGGAGACAAAAGGAAAGAGAGCAGTAGGAGGAAAGGGCAGAGTGAAGAATGGCAGAAGATGAAAGCAACTGCTTCAGAAACACTGAGTTAAAATTAGCCAAAAAAGAACTGGCTGATAATGCGGCTGGTGATGGAGCAGGAAAAAAGGAGAGAAGACTGCAGAAATGCAGTGACAGAGTTGCAGAAAATAAGGAAGAGGAAAAAGAACAAAAAGTGAAGGGCGACTTGAACAACAAGAGCTCTTCAGAGGAGAAGGTGGGAAACAGACTCCATAACTTCATAAAAACTGGTCACCTGCACCATCTGAGGGAAGCTAATGCAAAGGTGAGTGTCAACCCAGTCTTTTGAGCATTATTTACTAAAATCAAAACATCGGCTTTAACTTTAAATGGGGCAAATCAAACAGATAAACTTCCATTATAATGAAACTCTGAGGGTTTTGTGATTTAACTGCATTTTTTAATTATTATTATTAAAGTAAAGTTTGGTAAATAGAAAAGCAAATAGTGTGTTATTAATAGCGTGTTTTTGGCTTTGATATTGGAGAGAAAAAACTTTGATGTAATGATGCATATAAGCTGATATTATATTACATCTGCAATGCGCTCATTACAGAGTCAGCCCTGCTTTACAGAGTAGATCAATAACGCCACAGCTTGAGTGTGCTAACTTTACTGATCAAAATAAGTCTTAAAAAAACTCTTATAAATTATTAGACAAGTAAAAACCTGAACAGGATTTTTCAGGTTTAGAGTAAATGGATCAAAAGGACAGCACAAAGAGAGGAGAAAGGAAGGGTCACCAACCTGAGAACAGAGCAGCATTACGAGCTCCACCACAGACGTGCTGGACTTCATACACACCAGACCTGCAGCACAGACACAAACAGCACAGTCAGGAGCCTCTCTTTCCTCACACATCACAGCGAGACACAAAAATATCATCAAAGAAGTTACTGAAGTGTAAAGTCATCATAGTCAAATTCATAAAAAAGCATGCCACAGGGAAGACAAGAACAAACAGTAAAGGAAGAGGAGGAAGGTGAGCAAGAAGAGAGAAGAAATCAACACTGAAACAGTGGATCACAAAAACAGGACACCAGGAAGCAGGTGGGGCGAGGGAAGACTGCAACACACTTAAGAATAACTATAATCCAAGTTAATCTAACACTGATCATAATCTGATCTAAAATCACCAACATGCCTGTCTAGCTGATTTGTAAATGGTGCATGATACTGACTTCATACCTGTTTGACGAATGAGTGAAGCAGCCAGCTCAAACACACCCAGTCATTCTCACACATTCAACACATCCACTTCATTCTTTTCTTCCACACTCAGTCTTTGTCACACACAGACATCGCAGTGAGGGACAGTGAATGAGGAGACTCCACAGAGAGAGACGCCAGTTAGAGAAAAAGGAGCCGTGTACAGCACCTGTACCTTCAATGAGCAGTTCCTGCCCATGGCTACCCAGAAGTGTCCTTGACAAAAAAGGAGCAAAATCCACAAAAATCTCTCTCAGCAGGGGGGCCACTTTTTCCAGAGCACGCTCCAGCTTGGTTGTGATGCTGTGGTGGAAACAAGGGGGAAAAAAAGACAAGAAATGAGGAGAAAGGACTGACGAAATTAAGAAACATACAGATGAGGGTTAAAAACTCAAGAGGATATACAGTATGCAAGAAAGAGCAAGAAAAACATGCATGGAAGGAAAATGAGCAGGGACAGGTTTAAACAAGGAGGCAAACAGCAGAACAATATAGCTGAAAGAAATAGATGTGAAATGGACACAGAGAATATAAAAAGTACAGAATGGAGCAGAATAATGGTTTGATATGGTAGCAGTATGTCTGGGTTAGTACTAGCAAAAAATGCTGATGGTTCTGCAGTTTAACAGCTAATCATAAATAAGCACTGTGGAATAAGTGAAGCGAGAGCACTGACAGCTAAACCTAGAAATTGTCCTTTACTAAACTGAAATATTGCATCATGTAGTGCACCTTGACCTGCCTTTTAAAAATGCTGTACATTTCTATATGAGTGCCTTCATGAGTGTATTTGCTCTGACAATCCTGGTGATCCATCTTCCAGTCTTATATCTGTTTTCTCTCACGTGTTCATAAATCTTTTGTCTTGACTATCCTTTAAAAAAAAAAAGCAATATATGCAGTTGTGAAAAAGATATTTCAACCTTGATTGGTGGTAGCAGGTCTTAAAATGGGGTAAATACACCCTCAGATAAACAACAATATATAATATATTACAACATTTTATTATTTATTTAATAAGTAAACCAAGCTCGCATGCAGAAGCAGGGTGAAAAACTAATTACATGCCATGATTAAATAGCTTGTGGAACCACCCACTATTACTGCAAATAACTGTATTTTGCATGATGCTATTGGTGTAACACGTTGTGTTGCTTCAGGTTATTGAGGTTTGCAGGTGTGTGTTTTTTAAAAGCTCTTTTGAGGTCTGAACATGGACTAGATTGTTTCAAAATCATGGTTATTTTAGATATTTGATATCTACAAGCTTGAAAATGAAGGCGGTTGCACATTAATTTTCATGTGACTGTACTTATAGCCGCTACCAGGATGTAAATGCCTCATCCTAAAGGGGCAAAAACAAGATATCACTTACACAATCCTACACAGGGGAAAACATGAGCATGGATATTAAATTATACTGTTGTATTTCTGTCAACAGATTCCCCTCAATGTTACACTTTACAGTCAAGACCTTCACCTGAAAGATTAAAAATCTTTTATATATTAATTTAAAATGGGAAAAAAAAAAAAGGAAATTGGGAAGATTGTTTTAAACCTTTATCAGGTCATTAAACTGAAGAGAGAAAGAAAGTTTAGATCAGACTTTGTAAATGGATCACCAGAATTTCTTTTTGGGCAAACAAATTTCCAGCAAAGCAGATTAAGATATGAAGCCATAATGAAATTGTGAATCCCATATTCTTGGCCTTGCAAGCATATAATTCCCGACAATGTCACTTGTGTTATCAGTTTTATCTGTTTTCAACCTGCTGACAGTATCAGAAGCTGCATTGAAAGTTAAAACAAAACAGTGAAACAGCTCTGATTTGGACTTTGGGTTATTGTGAGAAAACAACAATGCAAAAAGTGACAGGAATAATTGTGTTTTTGCAAAGGTAAAAAAAAATAATCTGTTTCTATCCAAAGCATAAAGGTCTGTCCTTCCTTGCAAGGAATACTGGGAAAATTTAGGAATTGCTGGGCATAGCAGAGTGTGTGGTGAAGGTGGGGCAGAGGGAGGGGCGTGGGGACAGAACGAGTATCTCCTTGCCTAAAACACTGTCCTGCATCTCGGGGAGCTGCCTGGAAGCCTGCCAGAGAGCTAAAAGACTTGAGCTCAGGGGGCGTCTGACCGCTGCGCAGCGCACACTGCGCCACCTCACAATAGGCACTGCAATACAAACCACACACACACATACAAAACACACAAACAGACATGCACACAGATTAAGAAACACATGTGCACATCTGCGCCCACACACTCAAATGTGTGTGAACCTTCAGAACATTATTCATCTGCTAACATTGACAGAAATATTACAGTCCAAGTTGCTCTAAAACTTAAATGAATGATTTTTTTTCTATGAGGCTTTTATTTGTGAAAGCTTGAAGCTTACAGATCATCCTTTATTTGAAGCGACTACTACACAACGTGCAAACTAAAACTAAACACATATTTATGCCAATGACAATACCATTTAAATGTTCTGAGACATGTTGATTTCAGTGATGATGAGTGCCATAGTGTTGACTGAGTGAAATGTGTCAGTGGTATGTGTGCATGACAGCATAAGATAAATGTGGCAAAAAGACTATTAATATTAGTCAATATCTAGCCTGGTAGTCAGATGACTTGTTGAGCTCATGTTTCATTTCCTCTGGCAGATGGCATCTGGTCTTCCACCTACTCAAACAGATTCAGCTTAGTCTGTACTGCTGCAACCTCAACCATTTGTTTTATATGGGGCTAGTTTGTCACCACCATACTGTATCAGCAAACAAAATAAGTTGCATATATAAATATACTTGTTGAGAATTTAGGAACAATACTACTTGCAATGTAGTTAAAAGTGATTTCTCAATCTGAATCAGATAGTTTTGTAGGTTTATATTTCTATTCATCTGCCACCTACAGCTCACAGATCCTGGATGTAGCAAATGACTTCACTCACTGAAGCCTCGAGTTCAGCATTTTAGTGGCTGCTGTTGTGCTCCAAGTAGTGGATCACTACCTCAAGATATAATTGTATCATGTCTTTCAGTGTATTTGAAACTGTCATTTGTTAAATGATGATAATGGAAAATTAAACAAGCCTTCTGACAACGAAATATTTATGAAGGTAATAGATTCAAAGTGAAATGGGATAATTTTATCAGACTATAAAGGCTGACATCTTTTCTTTTTTTTTAAAGTTATGTTTACATGGAATTCGGTTACACCTCAGAATTAGCTTAATTTTTCCACCCAGATAATTGGACTATTACACAAACACTATAGTGAAACTATCAAATCAGATTATGTGGTTGGCTGTTTAACCTGACACATTTCTTTATATCCTTCAACAATTACTGTGACTAAACTTGGTTATTAGAAAAAGCATGTAGGTGCACCCCAGATGCTCTGTTTTTCCAGAGAAAAACTCTCCTAACTAACTTTTTATCAGTAATGTCTGTGGGAGTTAACTATTACCTAGTCTTCAGGGAAGATGAAGGAACGGGAATGATATGAAAAAAAGAGACAGGCACACATGAAACCAGACAAATCAACACGAAAAGAAATCCAAAAGGAGGAAATGAAATAGTGGGAGGAAACTGAGTGACTGAAGAGCTTCATGATGGAGAGAACACACACCTCATATTCTCCATGGTGTCCTCTGGCATGGGGGCCACTGTCTGAACCGCTGGCAAATTCTTACTAGTTGCACCATTAACAAATGACGAAGAGGAGGAGGAAGATGAGGAGGCAGAGTCTGTGGCACCTTCATAGGGCAAAAAGAAAGAAAGGAAAGTGATCAGAAATAATTCGTTAAAGATTATTAGAGAGTTTAGGAAGTATTTCACTGGACTTGCTGATTCTCATCTTCTGGTAGTGGTTTGTGAAAATAACTTTGCAGTCAAAATAGTGAGTCCATGTCAGGGAACAAAACCCGTCCTTGTCTTTTATGCATATATAGTACGGCAGAATATGTCCGACATGTTGACAGACTTAAATACAAATCTTTTATGCCACAATGGATCGGCTGAGCGTGATGTTGTACCCATCTGTATTTCAGCTGATATGTATTTTAATCTCATCCAAGCATCTCTTGTGTTAACCTTTTTTCTGTAGCGAGTATTAAATATGAGCCTGCTGACAGGTACAATTGTTCCTAGAACAGGAAAGCTTGCATGGGATATCATACATATGCTGGGTTGTCTGAAGCCTCATTCATCTAGTAATAGGACTAAAAGAAATCCTTCAAGGATTTGTTGGTTTGTTTCTGTTCTATTTTTCTCAAAACACAACCAAGTTAAACATCAAAGACTCTGGGAACATGACAAGAAATTTACTCCAGGTCTACTGAGCAGCCTTTGAGTTTTTGGCATGCTGCAGGTGCGTCTCTCCGCTGTGTCTCATTAAACGCATACTGAGCAGAGGCAATGCTAAACAATAAAAATATACAAAGAATCAGCATAGAAACCTCATTACAAAACACAGGCTTGAGGAGGTACATATTTCTGGCTGCACCATCTCTGGGTTATTTCCTACCTGTAGTGTTGATCATGCTCTTGGGTGTTGCTGTTGCAGCAGCAAAAATGTTGGGGGTGCTGCCTGCAGTGGCTGCTCCACTGGTGGTGGGAGTGCCCACAGTGTTGACTGACAGGCTGCCAGGTGGTGGCTTTTTCACTGGGACCACAACACTCCTGTAAAAGATGAGACACAAGGCATTGCGTAAACTGACACATTGCTGTGACAGCAAACCTTCTGTTGGCCTGTGCCTGAATAGTGTGCCAACATGGACAGACAGTTGATTTCAGATGCCACTGAGATCACAACATCAGATGGACTAACATGTCTACTGTTGGTGTCTGGTACCATAGCAATATAAAGAGCATGTGTCAATCACTAGTTTAACCTTCTGAAATCAATTATTGTTATCTGTAATACATGCAAAGTGTTTTTGAATAGATATTTAAAAACAGAACAGCTGATACTGTGACAGGTCTCAGATAGTAGTTTCTCTAACATTACAAGAGCTCCTCCCAAAATGAGCTTTGCTGCTTGTAAATCAGCTGAAAACATCAGAGAGCTAGAAGGATATTTTCAGATTTGGAAGGAGCTGGAAATTTCAGCATCAAAGGAGGGACCACATACTGCCACTGCTTTGTTTTGACAGATCAGTTTTAACTGGTATGAAGATTTATACATATAGCCCCCCCCCAACATCTGTTTGTATGCTGATTATATCTATATGACTAGAACTATATACAGGACAACACTCTATCATTTCTGTCTACAATATACACTTTGAAATTAATCTCGTATTCAATAAACTTATTTGCAATTATATTTAAAAAAAATAATTACAGTACAAAATAAGGAAAAAAAGAAAAAGACGGTAATAAACTAAAATACAATTAAATAAATAAATTATTTGTATGTATATTTGTAATTTATATGAGCAGATAAAATAGATGTGTCAAGACTGTCTGACCTACGGAGACAGATTTAATATATGTTGTGGATACCATGGATACTGATGGATAAGAAGTATCCGTGATTAATTATGCATGCCGTTCTCAATCAATAACTTGGCTCTCAGAATCTGTGACAAGGGGGATCAAGAGGACTAATTGATGAACAGGAGATTCTGGCACGTTATCACTCATTGGAAAGTCTGTGTGGTAGGAGTGTGGATAAGAGGCAAAAATCTAGACCTCTTTGTAGACGTTATTTACAAGTCTCACTTAGCATCTATCGCTATCTATCGCTCTAATCGTGAAGTTTCAAGTTGGATATATTTCTTTTTCTCAAATGTATTGTGCAAAGTAAGAGTAAAAATGCAACGTTTTTCTTTTATGTGCATTATTCGGGTTTAAAATAAAGCTCAATATGAATGAAATAAACAATCCATGGGTTTTGTCCAAAGGCCGTAGTTTCTCCCTGGACATAGTTTTTCTATAAAGGATGTATAATAGCAGGTGTCTGTATTAGTATTGGCTCAAAAAATTGATTCACTGATGGATGTGTAAGGCTGTGCTGACTGCTGTATCTCTGGCTATTTTAATGCACTTTGTAGGTCAAGCAGAAAAAGGACTGACCTGTCAAAGGAGTGGAACTGCATGGGCAGCATTGGGTGTGTCTTCAAGGCAGGGTCTGGATGGTAGGGTGTTGGTCCAGACTCCTGTCCCAGCTCTGCACCATCAGTGGGAGCTGCCACCAAGCTCTTCAGGATTTCCTGCATTTTAGAGAGAGCAACAAATCTGGTGATCTGAGTGTTATGACACTGGAAACTTTGGTCACACTGGAAAAAAATGCTTCTGACTGAAAACTTAAAAAAAGATACTTTCTATAAGTAGCAAATAATGAATAGACTGTTAGTGAGAGATGTTTGCACGTTTTAATGAGAGAAAGCTTCACTAATAGAAGCATATGGAAAGATCTTGACCTCATGTTAGATAATTACACACAAAAAAAACATTTAGTGCTCAAGGATGCATGTGACCTAAATAATTTAGTAAATTTGGTAAATGAAATACATTTCCTGACTGGACCGATCCAAAATTAGCTTTTCTATGACTATTTTTCTGAGCATAGTAAAACACATTGTATAGCCGATGTTCATTGAAGATAAATTTTACTATATATATTGACTAAAGTTCGTAATATTCAGATTAACCTAATCATCCAAGATTGAACTGGAACATCACCCACCTTAACATTAATGCCTTTGTTTGTTTGACTGATGCTAGAGATGGATGAAGGTTGGGCTTGGCTGGAGTTGGGGGTGGAACTGGGATTGTGGGGAGAATCTAGTAGGCTCTCCTGCGACCTCTGAACATCTGACAGACTGCACAAAAGATCTGTGGCCCCTCCCCCACTTCCCCCTCCTATGCCTCGCCCTCCTCCTCCAATGTCTCTATCTCTGTCTCTGTCTGTCTCTCTCCCCACCAGACCCAAACCAAGCCCCAGGCCCATCTCTGAGCCATTAAGGGATCCAGCCACATGGCCCTCTTCTCCGATGCCTGAGTCTGTATGCGGGAGGCCAGCCAGGGGAGAGTCATCCACCGGGGTGGGAATCTGTTTGTCCCGATCAGAGAAAGCGGAGGATGGATGTTCTGGAGCCATGAAGAAATATTTAAGAGTTAAAAGGGTTATCAAAAAATATCAAAATAGTTATTTTTTTAAGATATATAAATAGTGTTATATTTACCAAAATATAACCTTAACATTTTTTCTATATCCTCTTCCTTGTGCAATATTATTTTTATGGCCCCTTTTCTCTGCTCTAAAGGTTTCATATTTTTGACAAATGTATTCTTGTTTGCCTGGAAGCTGGATTCTCTAAACCAACATTACAATGATGAGTCACTGCTGAGCAACCCAAGCTAACATCTGAGATAGACGATACTGCAGCAAAAAGAAAAACAAGATTCACCTGTGCTAGTTGGGGAGTTAATCTCATGGCGGATGCTTCTTCCTGATAGGCTTGTAGACCTGCCAATCTCTCGCTGGGGTTCCAAAATATCTCGGTACTTAGACACCATAAGAACTGAGATAAAGTAAACGACTGCAAGGGCTAGAAACTGAGCCTGCTTACTGTCATCCTATAGCAAAACAACACAAGCACAAAAACACATTATGTAAATAAACTCATGGATATTTTTTTGCATTTATATACATGTATAGGTAAGCAAACAAATAACATATACCCTAAAAATACAGAAACACACACACTTACCACATCTCTGAAAACTACAGCTCGAAGACGATTGATGTCTACATCCTGCAAGAGCCTGTCTGGATCCTGATAATAATAGAATATAAAATATCAAATATGATGTGTCATATTTGATATTTTATTTATTTATTTTGTCACAGAGATTTTAAGTGTTGCAGGATGTGCATTTGATGATGTGTCTGTCTAGTACCTTGCTGGCGGTGGAGGCACTGTGGAGGCTGTCCTGTGACTTGCTGCTGGTTAATGAGGACTTGCAACTCCGATCTCTCTGTCTCTGCCTGCACTCCAGGCAGTTTCTAACTGCCACACAACACACTGATTCACACAGAGGGGAAACATGTAAATATAATTTATTGGCAAAGGGTGTTTACACCACAAGGCATGTCTGGCTGTGAATCCAAAGACTTAGTGATGTTTTGCAGGTAAAAAACTGTTAGTTTGTTGCACATGCACACTCTGTCCATGACTAAAACCACAAAAGTAGCATGAAATGTAACTTTAATATACTTTAACATAAATTAAGTGGTAGTTATATAAATAATTCCTCAGATTTGTAATTTGTAACCATTTGTTTGTTGATTTGTCAGCAAAAAAATGAAAAAATTACAAAGCTAAATTTAATCAAACTAGAGAAGAAGGTAAAACATGGGCCATAATGACAAACTCGCACATCTAGAAGCAGATCTGGAAAAATTCATCATCAAAAATTGATGCTTAAGTGTTTTATGTGCTCTGTTTTGCACTGCTCATCCTCAACAAATATATGTGCCCACAGAGAGAGAAAAAACCCACAACTGGTAGGTGTTCTTCATTATATCCTGCATAACACTTTTACACTCAAGGGCATATATGATAATTTGATGTTTAATAGAATATTACCTTCAATTTTTAATTTCTGAAAAGCTGATGTGGAAGAGTGGGTGGTGCCTGATCAGACCACAGGAGCTGACCAATCAGAGCAGAGTGGGCGGTTGCAGAAAGGGGGCGAGCTCCATTACTTTAGTTTTTTACATGAAACACTTATAAACACTGCTGGGAGAAATAACATCCCATGGACAGTTTTATAGGGACTAGAATCATCGGCCTGGGACGATGCACCCTGAGAGTACTTCTAGTTAACCACAGAAACTTGAGAAAACACAAAACCCGATCTAATGTCAAAAGGACTTTTATCCCCAGCAAACAATCCAAAACTCCAAAAATGTAATATCGGAGATTATAAAGCCACAAAAAACCTTGTGTTTTTGTGTCAAATGTAAATAGTATAATTATATAAGGCCTTGCTATAGATTGTTAACCTACGGAGGGTGTTTCAACTGATCTGGATCTTGTAACAAACCTGAATGAAAACGGCATGTAAAGATAATAGAAAAATTAAAATTAACAGTTAGGCTCAGGGAAAAAGAAAAGAAAAGAAAAGAAATCTATGAAAAATGTGTGCCCAAGTAGGGTTGTTTTAGAATTTCTTCTTTTACTACTTTGTGCAATGATTTCAGGTCAAAATATGTAACCAGGGTGTGAGTCTGATTTCATCTATGCCTTGCACCAAATATGAAGGCAGTGACATGTTTTTAAAGGAACTTAGATGCAAACAGTGGGTGTTTGAACTGCACATAACCAGGGCTGTAAAGCCTCTCTGCTCCTGTGTTTTGACTGAGAAATGGTAAGAGCTGCAGTAACAGGTTTAACTCCACACTAAGACAACGGCTTTTATCTGTTAAAATAGTTTTAATATATACTTCTGGTCTAATGTTCGGTTTCTCTTGCATGAGATAATACCATCTCATAAGACTTTCAACATTTCCGTTGATGAAACTCTTACTATATTTTAATCAAAGTTTCCTTTATTAAGATATTTTGGGGGCATTTTAGGACACAGATAGTTGGTAATTATTATACTGTTCAATTGAAATTTTCAGCTTTAGAAAATACAGCTTCATATAATGAGAAAAAAAATGTTTTCCAGCTTCTGAAATTAAATGAAATAATTTTTGCAGTTTTTTAAATTAATAAAAGACCTTTGCAGCCTTAGACAAAATGGGAAAATTTTTGCTAAATGTAATGCTAAGTTTGGTAAAGTATATTTTACCATGCTCCTTCAGGACCAAATAATTATTGAAAGATTAATCAACAGATTTGTCACTACTGATGATAGCCGGTAGTTGTAACCTTTCTCAACAAGCCCATTAAGCTGTGAGTCTAACGCATGAGCCGGTCGTTTGAATTTTGGTCAATACTGAATACATTAAACAAGCACACACCAAGCCGAAGGCACTGCCTCATCAGCCCTCCTGATGACATGTTCTTCTCCGCTTCGATTTCACTGAAGTTGAGGGAACTGGCAAAGACCAATACGTCTACCATGGCCATGAGACGAGACAGGAACGTGACCGCGGTCTCTGAAGACATGCCCTGTGTTGCCTCAATGTTCTCCAACTCAGTCTAGGTAGAGAAGAAAAAACATAAGCACATGCTTGACAGTTATTTAGTGAAACACTAGCATGGACATTTGATGAAATTGAGGCTCTCTCTCAATGTGCTTGAGGAAATCTTGTAGTATCCTTTTTATTCCTTTTTTTTTTGAGAATTAACCTTTCTAAAAAAAATAAAATAAAAATGCACACAACTGGACCTTACATAAGCATGACCAAGCAGTCATGGCTTTTTCAGCAAACAGGAAAAACATCCCTCAGTGCCATGCTTGTTTAGTGAATAACAGACTTAGATGATGAAATCTGGCAACATGAGGAGCTCTACACAACACACAGGAAGTGCAGCCTGATGACACACAGGTAATGGTAAGAGGGATTGCAATAACAACAGTGTGGCCAGTTAGCAATAATGGTGTCCTTATTTGACATTTAAACAAAGTCCTCTTTAATTACAAAATACATACAAATTCAACATTAAATAAATAGAAGGCAGCATAGCAAGGACTTAAAACCAAGTGTGGGGTTTGCCGTGTTACTGCTTCAATAAGAAGGATGTGCAGGGCTGTGGAGAGCCAACAAGGTGCAAGCATCTGAGGACTCATCAGAGCAAGTGAGCACACATATTTGGAAAATAATAGACACACAGGGTGAGGACAGAAAGGCTTTTGTTGGTGCTCTTAGCTCTTCTGATGATGATGAGAGTCTCAGGCTCTGTACGCACCTCTCCCCCTATGCCTCCTCCCCCAGGAACAGGGTTCACCTCCTCTCCCTTTGAACCCCTCTGGGGTCCGGCTCCTCCTGCCTTCTTTAGTGTTGATACAAATGGGACATTCTTAGCAAACCCTTGAGGACTTTCGGAAAACTCATGCTTTTGCTCTTATAGAAATTTTTAATATGGAAACACCTTGTTACATTTTCTTTTCAACTTTTCATTTAATATTCCAACAGTGTTAGAATATTCTGAGGCATAGAAAATAAGCCATACCCACAATATATATGTTCAGTATAAGACGGAAATTTGATTAGCACAACATATCAAAACACTATGGACATCAAACAGGCAAGGGTTAGTGTTAGTCACAATGGTAGAGAAACCAAAACTATTAGTAGAATAGAAAGAGAAGGGGAAAAAAATGCAACTTACAGTGTTGGCACTATTCTTAGAACTCTGTACATGCAAAACAGACAAAAACAGAGACAAAAAAAGAGAAGAAAATACACAGTACGTGTAACACAGAGAGGAAAAGAAAGATTAAAATGTTTAGGTAATAAAAAAACAATTAAATTAAACTGTTTGTTAAATAAATAAATCAGAAAAAAGCCCAAATAAAGGTTAAAATACTGGGTTAGGTTGACGGAGTTACTGATGAGAAAAATCCAGATGTTGTTGAACCTTTGATTAGTTCACAGATGTTTATGCTCATTGCAAAACTAAAAAGAAATTTACCTTCTGCCACAAATTTATTGGTAAACACACACATAAAATCAATTCATATATTTAATCATACAAGATCAACACTAGTATAACTGTGTGGAAAGATGGTTCTACATCTGCAGGTTTAGACCTGCAGTTCTCCCTCCTACCACAGAGGGGCGAAGTAGAGCCACTTACAGAAGGGGAGGTGGCAGCTGACAGAAGAGGCAGGATGCCTCCACAGGCAATAATGATGTTGTCCACCATCTGAGAAATGAGGTGGATCGTGTTGTGGACGAAAATGATGTTCTCATTGCTGTTCACAAAATCCATCACCGACTTGGTAGAGTGGCTGAAATTAAATTGAAAAGTTAAAGTTGGAAAGATGAGTCAACTATACAGACTGGGAAAAAAATGTTGATCCAATTTTGTGCCGGATTTTCAAGAGATACGCCTCAAACAGCCTAACTTACCTCCTCCACACGTGCACGTCTGTCTCCAGGGCAAACAGCAGGTCAGTGAGCAACCTCTGGTGCATTGGCGACCACTTGAATTCTGGGATACGGAACATAGTTGTGCGCGGGCCGGGGCTGAACTGACGCCGCTGCTCTTCCGTCATGGGCATGCCTCTGAAACCCAGATCGACGCGCAGGTCCCGCTCCAGCTGGGATGTGCTACGGCCATGTAGGGCCTGCAATAATGAGGGCAACTACTCGGTCAGGCCACAGGCATCAGTACATGCCTTACTGGGCTGAAATTTACAGTTAAACTAGGCATTTCTACAGCAGTAAAGTTCAATTTCACTTTCAGCTGATAGATCATAGTCTTCCAGCTATTTGGCTGGGATAATGTGGAAATGGCAGAGCTATTGATGTTCATTATTCAGTACAGTTAATCAGGTTGTGAAAGCTAAAGCTGGCTTGCAACTCATCCTTATTGTTGACACGCAGCAGTTATACAAGGAAATTTTGAATAATGAAATGAAATCATTTCAAGATATTCAAATGATTAGTTTTTAGAAAAGCATTTGTTTCATATCACTATAGGATCTGTTGTGGTTTAATAGCAAATTGAAATTGGATGAGAACAAATAGAGAATGACTTTGCAACTCCTTTTATCCAAACTACAAAACACCTGAACAATAAAACCAGACACATGTACAGACACATATAAACACACCTGAGTAGTTGCTGTAGTTTGGATCTTCTTCGTGTCCTTGTCTTTCCCATCATCTGACCTCTCTGTATCAGAGGTGGTGCTAGCTGTGTCTCCTCCAGTCTTAAGTCCAGCAGACTCTCCCTCTGCCCCAGGTGTATTCTCTCCCTGTGGGAAATCTGGCCTAGAAGCTCCTTGAATTTGTGTCCGGCTCTCAGCTTCAGCAATGGAGCTAATATCAGCAAGAGGGCTCGGGATCTTAAAGGGTCCATCCTCTGGAAGTTCACTAGAAGTGTGGCTCTGAGTCTGTGTTAAATCAGAGCCACAGCTGGTCATGTGGGCCAGCAGGCTGAGGTCATCGCTGGCACTGATGGTGGAGTGAGCAGGGACTGAGCCTGATGCAGTGGGCTGGTCTGGACTCGGCAACACAAGGGAGTCTGTGGCTGCCAGAGCTGGTAGCAGCTTCTCATCAACCTAGTGGAGACAAATGGGATAATTAAACCAGAATAACACTAAAATATTACTAAAAGTATGTAGCTACAACATTTTTTTCATTTGGGAAAGCAGACAGATTAAAATGGACAGATAATAGAAGAAGGATAACAATGACAAACTGGTGAAATGATATTTTATGTCAGCAGGGGAGGATGCGGCTCCACAGATAGGATTTTAATTAATCGCTGGCAACAATAATAAGATCATACCTTGCTAAAAAGAAATCCATTATTGCTTGGAACGCTGTCTTTCTCATCAGCTAATGTGATGAGTGGACCCATGTTTCCATCATCCTCCAAGCTGACTCCTGAAAGGCCCAGAGTTGTTCCTATTCCAACCCCTGAGCCTGAAGTATCCTCTTTCGGTGCCAAATTCCCATTTAGACTCTGAACCACAGAGCAATAAGCACTGTCCAGGAGAGAATCCACCTCCACCAGAGGTCCATTTTCCATCCCTACTCCACCCCCACCGCTTCCACCTACACTTCCACTAAGTCCTTCTGGAGACAGGTCCAGGTCATCCAACTTCACCTCTGTGGCCTCCACTTTCTCAGCTTTAATGTCTACCAGAAGATCGTGGACCTCCACCCTCACTCCTGGACCAGCGCTCTGCTCCCCAGGTGTCAGGGCTTCTCCATTCGGTCGTTTCACAGTACCATCTGCAAGGAGGTTGCGCGAGTCTCTACCAGCCCCTTCGCTGTACTCAGCCTCACTCTCAGGTGTTTGTGTTTGGGAGTTGTCATCGATTTCCAGGTTGCCATTGACTACAGGGGCTGGTGCAGCTGAGAGGCCAGAAATTGTGGACACGGAGCCTTTCTTTCCCTTCTTCATGTTTTCCTCCTCCTGACGCTGGTACTCTTCATACATCTTAGCCAAGTATTCCTTATGGGCTTCATAGGTCACCTGTGACAGATGGTGGGATATAATCGGTAATGTGATCGGAACATGTGCACTGACAATAGTTTCCCTCCACATCTGTAACCGCCGGGTAGTCCTAAGGTGGCTCATAGATCACAATACAAAAGGCTGAATAGATAAAACTGGGACGCTAGTCTCCCATGGCTATTAGAATATCATCCACAATATCCCCTTACATTTAAACAGCAGTGAAAAAATGGCTGAATAAAAATTAGGCAGCAAAAACTATTATTACGATCACAAATTAAAAATGTTATATATGAGGACATCAATATTACTATTAGTATGTACATAACAGAGATGGGGACTCGAGCAGGGACTCGGACTCAAGTCACACTTACGTCGCATTTCCAGAAGTCTGTCACTGTATAAGAAAGCTAATGTTAGCGTCTATGTTAGCTATGAGCTTAAAGCCACAGTGCTGTAAACATTAGCTCGTTACTACTTTTGTACCATCAGATTGGTTCCGCTGAATGTGTTCAGAAGAAGAATGAGACATTTACTGGACAGTTTCCATAAACTGCTGACTTTGCCACAATCGTGTTAAACTAGGATATAACCCACTCTTACTGGGTCTGTTTATTAGAAAAGTACTGTTGTTGATTTAGGAATGTAAGGAATATTTATTGGCCCTGCAAGTATTGGATCTAAATAATTTTTTTATTCAGTTTTAAAAAGTTTTTGTACTCATCTCACAGTTATTTCAAGGCCTTTAAAAAAAGATTTCCCTGATGCGCTAATGCAGGGATCCCCAACTGTGGACCTTTTGAGCCACTGTCCTGCAGATTTTACATGTTAACCTGCTGCAATATCTCTGAGTCAAATTATTAATGGGTCATTAAGAGGCTGTCATTTGGATCAGGTGTGTTGCAGCAGGGAAACATCTAAAACCCGCAGGACGGTTGTTGATCCCTGAAATAAAGTGTAGCATATTTGCCCTCCATTCTACATTCAGGAAAAAAAAAATATGAAATGCAGTATTAGTATTTAAAATTTCTCTATGGGTTCAGATGGATTTTGGTTTGCATTAAAAACTCTTGGATATATTATGTTAGGAACATATTTACTAATCTGAATAAATTTCCATGTTCATCTACAGGAGTAAATGCTGGTAGATAAAGGGTGAGTGCGGATTTTCTTTTCCTTGGATATTATAAAGCAGTCTTCTAAGCAGACCAGGCGGCAGGTGACAGATGGCAGATTACTTATTACAACCAAAAGTGACTTGCGGCTTGACTCGGACTTTTAAAAAAGTACTTGTGCACATCTTTGGTACATAGATTATACCAAATTAATCTAAAGATACAAAATACATCCATTAGAATTACATCAATGTGATTTTAAACGTAAACTTAAACTCTAACCTTGGAGTGTGCGATGGACAGGGTATCAACCCAGACCCTCCACCCTCCCCATTCATATTTGATAGCGTGGTAGAGAAGGATTCTAAAGATGTTGTACACCATCTCAGTTATTTTCTGCTCCTCAGGGTTCTTGGGGTTGATGTATCCCAGGGAAAACATCCAGTCCTGCCACACAGAGCACTGCAGCAAGCAGCTGGCGCATAAACACAAACAGTTGACGTGATGCAGGAGCTTCATCTCAAAACACAACAATCACTGCTAGAAGTAAACGGCATGTGGCTGAACAAATGCAAGTAAAAGCATATTGTGCATCTACCGTCGATTTTCACGGCTGTTGCTGAAGAGTTTTATCATGTCGGAGAGAAAAAGTCGCCTGACTTCCATCAGCTCTGCGCTAGGGGTGGAGTTCTTCAGCAGGGTAGCTACTACCTTCAAAATCACTGAGTGGCAGGAAAAAGAATAATAATGATGACAAAAGAGAGAAAATATTGAAAGAAATATGAGTGATAGGAGAGTGTGAGACATCGCCTCTAAATTCAGGCTATGTTGTGTGTTTTCTTGCATTAATATAACACTGCATTATTTGCAGACCAAAGAGCAAACAGAGACAGAGAGATCCAAGCCAGAAACCAGTGTTTTTCTACTTACTGGGATTCTGGATCTTGACAGTGGAGTCAGGCTCAGGATGGGGTTTATGAACCACCTGAGTGCAGACCTGCTCTGTCAGAATCTGCACAGACAGAAGATTAACAGTCACCGAGACAATCACTTTAATAGAGTGTGAATTAGCTGCTGCCCAACAATCACCTACCTCATACAGAGTGTTGTAGGTGGTGATAGAAACTGTGTTGGTGTGCATCATCAGCCTTTCTCCCAGCAGGGTGAACAGACTGTGAGTGTGCATGATCTCCACCTTCCTCCTGCAGGGGAAAACAGATACACTTGCACATTAATAATAGCTTTATGACAGTTGAAACTGACACTGATGATCACTGACTGGATGACAGTCTGATATTGGCAGGTGATACCATTTGGCCGTCAGTTTGGATGAGACCAAAGTGAATAAGCAACTAAAAAAGTAAACAAGAAGCATTAACAATATGACAATATCAGAGGAAGCAATAACGCTGGGAAATATTAATTCTGAATATTGAACTTGAGGAAAAAAAAGATTTTGTTGTGGAACAGGCTTTTAACTTGCAATTCTCAAAAATCTCAGCTGCATATGCAAATATCCCTTAAAAGTATTAGAACCCTATTAGCTCTCGTCAGGGCTTTAAATTAGTTTTCTAATCAGTTTATTCATCTTTTAAATGTACTCACTTTGACAGAAACAGGGATTTGCTTTTTTCTCAAAATGTAGGCCCAATATATACAGTATGCATAAAAATTCTACTTAGAAAGAGATGCATTATACTCACAACTCCAATTGTCAAATCGGCCTGCCGACATAATAGAGGATGGTGTCATACCTTTATCTTATTTTTAAATGAAACTGAGCAATGTGCCCAGAGCACAAAACAGTACAGTAGGTTTAAATAAAGACATGATCGCCACTATGTTTAACATATGGGATAATGTTCTTATGATGGGCTGCAGTGTTTTCATTTTTTAAAGTAAACTTCAGATTGACAGTGAAATTCTCTTTGGAAAGCAATAGATGAGTTTTTGACAACTTCCTCACCCTTAAGTGTGTTAGCTCTTTTTCTGGGGTCTCAGAAATCTTCTTTGTTTGTGCTTCGTTGCAGAGCACTGCAGCAAGCAGCTGGTGCATAAACACACCTCCACAAACCCATCCACAAACTTGTTGTGAATATCAGACCATTAGATCGCTGATATTCCAAGGCATACTAAGTGGTTATTGTTTATGTATCTGGCATTTCTAACTGGGACCATCCTCTCCTGTACTGCAGAGTAATAACAGGGCTGTTCAAGCAAGTGAGAAAGAGACTATACTTAATCACAGAGCAGAGCAAAAAGATCATAAAAAAATTCATTTGCAACCAGTTTTGCAGCAATTACACACACAGACACACAAAAAAGATAAAAACATGAGTAAACATTACAATTCCAAGCAATCCTGAGGGAGGGCGCTGCAACAGTGGACTTTTTTTGTAAGCCCACATTCTGCCAACAGAGCGTGAACATACACAACATTAGCTGCTCTTTGAGCAGCCTCTGCATTAAGGTCAAGACAAAAAATGTCCAATGCAAAGTAAAATAACAGGACACAAGGGAGATACAAGCAGAGGGCTGTGTTTACACAGGAATTCCCAATCACACATCTCTTAGTTTGGAAACACTTGACTCTAATTTACCTTTAAATATACTGCTAAACCTACATTTCACACACCTTTTCTAAAATAAAAAAAAAAAAAATTTGTTCAAATTGAGTTCTCTATATCTTTGATACAGTTGACCACAATATATTACTAAAACGACTGAAGAACTGTGTGGGCCTCTCTGGCACTGCACTACACTGGTTTAAATCTTATTTAGAGAGCAGAAAGCACTTTGTGTCAATAGGTAACTTTACATCTGAGCAGACAAGAATTACATGTGGAGTACCCCGAGGTTCCATCCTGGGGCCTCTTCTGTTTAACATCTACATGCTCCTACTGGCACGGGTCATAAAGAAAAGCAAAATTAGTTACCATAGCTACGCAGATGGCACACATGGCCCTGTAGAGGCTCTTGGAAAACGCATTAAAGAGATTAATGACTGAATGTGTCTGAACTTTCTTCAGTTAAACAAAAACAAAATTGAGATGATTGTCTTTGGAGCCAACGAGAAATGACTAAAGGTCACCACAGCGCTTCAGTCTATACACCTAAAAACCACCAACAAGCCCAGAAATCTGGGTGTATATATGGACTCAGACCTTAACTTTGAGAAACACATTCAGGGAATCACAAAGTCAGCCTACCATCACCTTAAGAATATATCAAGGGTAAAAGAATTGATGTCTCAGCAAGACCTGGAAAAGCTAGTCCATGCTTTCATCTTTAGTTGGTTTGATTATTGTAACAGTGTTTTTACACTGAATCGACATCATATCCCAACAAAGTTCAGAGACCTTATCCTGGACTACTATGCTAACTTCAGCCTGAGAGTCTCTTCCGGATCAACGACTTCTGATTGGCACAAACTTGAAAAAGGGATTATCACCGGCTG
>JBAMHW010000017.1:12079768-12101551 GCA_037177495.1 Rhadinocentrus ornatus
TACATATATACATATATATGTATATATACCTTTTATACCTTTTAACGTTGATATAAGATTCTAAAAAGAGTTTTATAATGTTTTTCTTTATTAACCCAGCCAGTTATATAGCAACCTACTGGATACATTTAGTGCTGTCATCTATAGCCACACACTAATGAACAGATCAAGGGGAATGTGAGGTTCATGTCTGGAACAAGGACACTGCCACGCATGAAGGGGCTGTGTATCTACCGGCAAACCTTCTGGTTGGAAGACAATAATTCTGCCTTCTAACAAGTTATCGTGTGATTTCTTTTTTAGTTATGTTTTCTTACTTTTAACCGCTGTTAATATTAACAAGTAATTCTTTATTTAGATATATCTGCTATGTTTGATTTAAGGTTTTCTACTTCTGTATGATACTTACAGTATCACCGCTGGGTTGTATTTGTCCAATAGAATTGTGCCAGCTTTACTTCTGCTTCAATGAAGCTGCCATATTTTCTGTTTTTGTAAATATTTTATTTTATTACTCGGGTTATTTTGTGTGGTGGTAGTGTACTGGACTGCATTGCTTTACAGTGTTCTGAGTCTTCCAATTATCTGATATTCCTTAAGGATCCATAACTGCTCAGTGAAACGTGTCAACTCAGTCCAAAAAAAAAACATGATTCATGACAATAAGTTTTAAAAATTGAATGAAGGACACTTGGTTTAACAGAAATGAAAAAGTACTCAAAGCTTTTTTTTACAAATGCATTTGAGGAGCAAAGAACTCAGCTTGTAACAAAGTAGCTTGAAATAAAATTAAAGTGTCATTTCATTTCACTTGAAACATTTCATTTTGGTGATATAGAGGACCTGAGAAGCTAAACAACAGAGCCAAACTGACCTGTAGCATGAGCGCGTGTGGTGAGTGTACAAAGATGGAAGGGTTTTCCCTGGGTGACGACTCCAAGCAGAGCTGGGCATCCGTTGCCTTGGCGTTGTACGTGAAGGAGATGGAGCTGGCCAGCTTGCCATCATACAGGACCTGCTTGTGGTGCTCAGCCAGGTGGATATCGCTCTCTGACTTGAACTTGAAAGTGCTCTGCAGGGTATGGAGCGGAGAGAAAAAGAAGTCATCAAAGGTTGTGTGAGAAATAAAGAGGATGGAATGAGAAACAAATAAGCTGTCCAGGGACAAGAGAAGTGTGATTGTGTCTCTGTGTGTACAAGTTCCAACACCCAAAATGGAGTCTGTTTAATTGCATCCTGAGCTGTGTGTAAACAACACGGCATAATGAACACACTGCTAACCCGGGCACTAATTCAATTAGTCCAGAAGAAGAGATGGAGAGGGGGTGGGGGGCGGTTGTATGGGAAAGAACTCAAAGCACTAAGAGACCCAAATTTATCTATTTGTAGTCTGTCAAAAAAAACCACAACACACACACAAAAGATGGACATGTTTGTGTAATTCAATCTCTGTTTATGACGTTTTGTTGATCTTCTATCTTTCTCCACAAGACGCTAATCCTTAATCAGGCTGAAATCAAAAACAATCTCTACATGGATATTTATCCTGGTAGGATTAAAGTTAAATCATATACATTATAACGACACTTATATAAAATATTGTAAGGCATATGAAATCAAAGACACTCTCACTTCTTTGTCACTTTACAAAAAAAAAAATAAAGAAAAAAACTGAAAACATATAAGCTTTACTTGCCTATGCTCAATTTGTTGAAATTACCAGTTACACCTTGTGAGCTTGTACGTTTATGTCTATATCTGTCTGTACAGGTCTCTTGGTTCATCTATCCTGCAGCGGTGCCAGTGCTGCAACACATATGAAGCCCTACAGATGAAAGGCTAGCAATGAGCTCTGCCAGCCTTTGCAGCAGCTCCAGGCGGGGGCTACTCTTCCCTTCCAGCGGCTCAGTCCCCAGGTGCCTTGCACAGCCTGACAGCACAGGAAGGCCCAAAGCTGCTTGCAGAACTACAAGCCCTTCTTGTTCTAAACCTTTCATCTGAGGTCTAGTGTAAGAAATGTGCAGTTTTAACCAAGCAGCACAAAATGTAACAGCCTTATTTCCATCTAACGGCTGAGTTTTTTAGCTGTCTTCCAATTATCCTTCCAACAATCAGAACAAAAAGCTAACTTGTATAAACTTCTAAAGAGAAGCTTAAAGAGACTAGTAATCTGCACCTGAAGCTGATTTCCACACACATCTAAACAATATTTGCAAGCACAATAATTGCAGTCACAGCTTGCCTATGTTCATATTTATTGAGAACATATTACTTCAGCAAATTACAAGAGCTGATGACCTGGTGTTAAAAGCTTCTCTGGTAATATGTAGTGTTAAAAAGCTTATCCATTAAAAGTTACTTACAAAGCTGTATCCATGTGAAGGGATAATCAATCATAAATACACATAAATTGCTCTTCGGTTATTTTCTATGGTGAGTGGGCCCTCTGCACACAAAAAATAATGAATAGCCTGAATGCAGATTTAATACACTTATTAAGATGCACATTTTTTGCAGCGTAAGCCCATTTACTGTGCTACTTTTATGAAGTACATGCTCCTAGCTCCATAGAATTAGCCATGCTGCATGCTAAACGAGGGAAGTAGGTAGGTGTAAATGTAAAGGAGATTTGCTGAGTCTTTAATGTATTAAGGATTGCACAGAGGCTTTAGTCAGATAGCAGAAGAAGCTCACATGAGAGCAGGAAAGTGCAATTTTCTACATATGTGAAGTTTTACACAGCTGAGATTAAAGACATATGTGTTGTCAACACACAGCAGAATAAAAGTGACAACTCCTGCCTGCCTCACACCTGACAGCTGCAGATTCCATGCTGGTCTGCAGTGATAGCAGCACACACACACACGCACACACACAAACACATACACACACACACAGACACACTACTCCATTCAGTTACATTCAGAACTTTTCCCTTCATCTTTACACTGATGCTGAATGAAGGTCATGATAGAAACGACTAAAACTTTTTTTCTTTAAATTAGCAGGCTACCCAGTGAATAGGTACATTGATAAAGATAGATCCACATGAGGGTGTTATCTGGAATTTGTCCTGACACCAAACAGCCAAGCAAGATTTTAGATTACAGCAAATAAACTTAGCACAAAAGGTAAGGGAACTAGTTTTTGTAGATTATATCTTTGTTTTTCAATGCTTCTTGGCCTTGAAACTTAGACTGTTAAAAAGCCTGTTTATTTCCCTTTCAAATGGTGCCAGATTTATAAGGAAAATGGATTTGTGGGATGAGCAGCAGAGCTTGTTGTGGGCCATTAAAACTTATCAATCGGAAGAAACCACACACATATTGCCAATTTAACAATTTATACTTTTAACGAATAGTGTGGGGGGAAAAAACATACACAGCCACAGCAACCTGGCACCTCCTCCTCCTCCTCCAAACTTTGCAAAGTCAACCTAGTCAGAGGACTTCACAATGCTATGAACTCTATAGAAGAAAGAAAGTTAACACTCTTTAATCAGAGGGACTTACTTCCCTGGCTTATGTCCTAAGACTGTGAATGGGAAGGTCTTTCCATCTCAAAAAAACACCCTGTAATGTTACAGGTGCCTTACAATCCTGTCTTGCCTTTTTTCTGTGCTACACTGTACAGCCTTCTGCTACACTGCACTTCCATTCTTCAGCATTTTTCAAACTAATGGAGGTGACTCAAGTTAGGCTCAAAGCTGAGGGTGAAATGGCCCTTTAAACAAACAAAGCAGTTATTTGATCCTAGCTTAAAAACTGCTCAGGATCATGTGACCTGATTCTAAGCCTTAAAGGCTGATATAATGCTACACAAGTTCAATACTAGAATGTACTCAAATAAAATTACTACCCCAACTCCTCATTATTTCATTTATAATTGTAAAGCCTGACAAATGCAGACAGGACACATGTACAGAGGAAAACACACAAATACAATACAGGTGTCCAAAAGACTCCTTTGGTTCCTTAATGCTGTGGCCAGATTGTTGGCAGCATTTTGCAATGAGGACATCTGGACCTCTGATGAAGAGAGTAACTAGCAACACATGCATACAGAAGATACACACACACACACACAAAGATAAAACACTGGAGCTTTTCTTAAAACATAGCCCACACAGAAAAACAAGATGTTATGTTTCATTTTCTTCTGTCATTATTGGAGCGTGGAGGCGATAAACTGCACACAGTGTGTCGACCATCATAAGCTGCCTCGAACAAGAAGACCACAAACCTCCTCACTGTGCTGAAGGCTTGTTCAGCAGAGCAAGCAGAGTGTCTGTCTGCTTTCTGTAGCTCATTATTGAGTGGTAACACTGACAACAGCTCAGACCAAGAGGCTCAATACAGCTACGTACCCTTTTACACTAAACCAGGCATGGTTATACTCCTCAACATTAGGCAGTGCCCAAGGAACAGCCCGTCATATACACACAGCCATATGCGTGAAGCCACGAGAGCAAGCACTGACCTATATTTCCATTAACACAGGAATCAGTGTGACAAACTGTGTCCCACTGGCGTCCTCCTTTAGCTGGCCGAAAAACCCACACACTCATCATTACAGCACCAGCACTGAGGCCTGCAGCTTTGAAACAACTGAGCCATTTAATGGTCTCTTCTGGGCATCTGAGAAGCCCATTCTGCACCATGCAGAGAAGCAATCATCTGTCTGATCAGCATCAGGAAACTGTGGGCTGTGGCAGAGTGAGAAATCAGAATTCATGACAGCAAAACAGCAAATGCCGAACATGTGATTATCAGGAGTAACATAGCCTATAAAACACCCTCCATTATCATACATGAGGGAGAACAGTTATTAGAAAAAGCAAAAGGTGTGAAACCTAAGACAGCATTACCTCATGATTTCTTTTTTGGTAATCAGCAATTACTCATTATTATTATGCAAATCCTCATTTTTATCTTTCTCAGCCTGGTTGATGTTGCTAAATCTTTGTAAATAAAGTAAATTTCTTATTCAGGATTCACTGCAGCAAATATCAGCAGCCAGTTTCACATCAGTAGCCTCATGCTCCTGCAGTCTCAGAGTGCTAAAACCTTGACAGCTTTGGACACCGTCATAAAAAAAAAAGTGGCTTGAAGCATACAAGTCTGCCAAAACAAGAAGCTGACAGCTGGCAAGGCGTTTCAGCATCTCATCTTTCACTGATACCCTGGCTAAAAGGCAGAGATTGTGATTTCTGAAGATTTCAAGGCTTATCCCATGCTGTAATACCTCATATCAATACTTTTTATTACCAAAAGAGTGAAAAATTCTGTTAAAAACATACGGTTGAAATGCTAACCCAGGTATATTGCTTTGATAGTAGTGATAATTTAATATTTTGCTGCTGAGCCCTTTAAATGTCCCACAGTCCAAAAACATGCTTGTTAGTTACATTGGTGTCTTAAACTTTTAGAGAGTGTGCATGGTTTATCTCTCTGTGATGGACTGATGGTCTGTCCAGAGTGTACCGTGCCTACCTGTGATTCTGCACTGGAATAAATGGACAAATAGACAGGATGGATGGATGATGCATCACATTAGCTAAAGTATTCATGTATTACGTACTATATCAGTACTAAATACTCAATAAAATCAATTCATATAAAAACATCTGGGACATGACAGTGTAATTAAGGGGGAAGTTCATACAGTAAAAGTCTGACAAGTTACATGTAATAAAATATGTGAGGAATCACTCTGTTAACCCATGCAAAAAATGACATGATCTTGACATAAGACAGAAACAGAATTTTGCACCATAAAAAGAGGAAACATTTTACAATCCAACATGAAATATTATGTCAACCATCCAACAAACGTGCTGTTATTTGGCATGTGACAACACAATAATGACTGAAGGTTTCCATCACTCATAGGGGACAATGTTAGATGAAAATACCATTTATTACAAAGGCAGTGGATACAGAGGATATTTTCGTACCTTGTATCCTGGGCCGAGTTGATGAATGGCGAAGATCTGAGCCGGGTTGAGAGCTTCACTGAAAACATAAATAGCGCCCAGCTGACCACAAAACACCCTGTTGGCATCTGCTGTCTCTGATGAACCCAGAAAACATTTGTCATAGCTCTGGAAAAAAAGAAAAACATTTCAAACTTTCATCAGCTTCTCTGAGAGAAAAAAAAGTGAATATAGTTTGTTGATCTTTACATTAAAACTCATCTCAAAAGTTAAATATCTTTTTATTTTTCCTTTCAGATCATATAACCATGGCATGAGCGATGGTGAAAAACATTGTTTCTGAACTGCTGGTTTCATTTCACTTTGATTCAACTTTACAATCATCTGATGCTACATTTTTTTCCTGTCCACTCACCTTTCAACAACTGCATCTGATTAATACACTGTATCACACTACCGTCTGTCCTCCTCTGCTCTTAAAAAATGAGGACGTGCTTTTGTTACGCCTTCAATAAAAAACATGATAGCATCATGCATTCAAAAAGACTTCTAATTTCACCGCTCATGAATCCTTTGATGAGTTGCAGAAACTATGTTCAAGAATGAAAAACACTTGACCTTAAGGCAAGAATATTAGTCCTTGGTAACTGCAGTAAAGTCAAGAGCCAACAAGAAAAGAAGTGTTGCAAAGGCTGTGCTGCCGCTGTGAGGACAAGCTACCTGTCCCCTGCTAAATGGAAAAGTTGGAAGTTGTAGTTTGTACGAGTTGTGCTGGAAAGTGGCCCAAGGGCAAGTCTGCCCCAGCTGACAATGCAGAGGGCAAACCTCAAACACTGGCCAAGATCACAACAGGTAGGAAGTGTGAAACAGAGCCCGACTGATTCTGGATTTTCCGGACTGCCACAGAAGCACTTACTTAGAAATTAGAGATGCTATATAGAAAAATTATACTCCGGCAGTCATTAAACTAATTAGGCAAAAAGAAAAACTCTTTTCCGATTACATGTGGTTGAGCAATAACGTCAATATTCATTTTTAAGACGTATTAATTTCCTTACATCATTAGTATTGACATGCCATGCCATATCACCATAGGAGACCAGTTGACCGTTGACATAGCAACGAATCTCAGAGTTCCTCCAGCGGTTGTAGATGTGGACGATGCTGATCATGTACCACTGCAAAGAACACAAAAACACATTCAGAGACGAGATGATAAATCTATAAGTCCAATGCAACAGTCCACCAAATTCCAGACACATAAAATAATTGTCTTCCCTTTAGGTTCTGATCATTTTTCCTCAAGTTTGTCTTTTATCTTATATTCATTTTATTGTTTATAAACATTTCTGCATTTTTAAATCCTATTCTGTTTGCACACTGTTAAAAATGTATTCCTTCACTTTGCATGATCTGGTCATTATTATTGTATTTATTTTGTGCATTGGCTCTGTTTGTGACTAAATACGTCATAATGACAAAACTACTATAATAAAACACGATAAAAGTCAGTTGTTTGCATATTTATATTTGTTATAAAATAACCAGAACACACTGGAGAATTCTGACATGGCAATTTTACACCCTAGTGTGCAGTGATTCATTGAAGATATTTTCCTTATTATTGCTTTGAGACAATTTTTGCCCACTATGGATAACATTTGTGTCTTCTGTATAACAACATAGCTCTCTGACAGTTTTACCTTTTGTAAACAATTACATTGTTTTGGACTTGTTTACTTCCCGGAAGAGATACTGAAATGAGGAGCTAGACTTCAGAGGGAGGAAGACAACCAAGAATTTTGACAATTCATAGACTGCAGGACGGCAGCATGTGTGCAAGCAAGCATTCTTTCTCTCTTACACACACACCAACCCAAGCACACAAGCGAAAGAAAAAAAATGCCGTGAGACATGGTGACTTAGAAACTGATCAAAATAAAACCACTGGGAACTTTGTTAGTCAGTGGAGAGATTCTACTGGGTCAGCAAATACTGTGGAAGGCCATCTTATGAAGTGAATGTGTTTGTTTACTTGAGCATGCATGGATGTGTGTGTGTGTGTGTGTGTGCGTGTTTGCGTGTGTTTGAGTGCAGGACGGCAGCAAAATGCTGACAGTGCGATAGGGGAGGAAGTGCGCAGGCCTTAATTGACAGACCTTATCCAAACTCATCAACATTCCCAGCAAGTCCAGGGTAAGATAGAAGACAGCAGCAGCACACTCCTGATGCTGTCTCATCTAACAAGTGGCACAGGATTTCCCAACTGTGTGTGTTTTCTTACCTTGCGAGGTTGAAAATCATATTTCACACAGTGCTGAAAGCCTTTTCCTTTTGACTTCAATGATGTCACGATGAGACAGTTCCCCACAAAGTGAGCAGAGTAGCCAATTCCTTTACTGGTGCGAAAACTTGGGAGAAATCAGAAAAAGGTCATTTCAGTTACATAGAATATAAAGCAAATGAAGGTTAACGGATGGTGTAACATCTTCATTTATGCATGACTTAACTGCATGTCAAGCATTTCCTGTAATACAATTTTTAAAAAGGGAGTTAATTATTTTACAGATGAATTTAAACTAAAGGAAATTCAACTTATGAATTTACAAGCAGAGGCCATTTCACACCCATATCACATTATTTAAGCCATCTTCCCTCCATTTTTCCCTCCAAATATATTATTCCAACACATGAAACATCCACATAAAACACAGTCTCATGGCTAAAAAAAAGGGACAAAGAATCACACACAGCAGAATGAGAGTAGATTTAAATCCTTCTGATATACATTAGGAGGGTGTAAATGTGTGTTGTCGTGGCCTTGATGCAGCTGCAGAGGCCAATATCAGACATGCAGCTTTACAGCTGCATCTGGAGGAGGATGATAAGACCTGGGCCAGAGAAGAGTCCTCTCACACCTTACCTACCATCAAAACCATGACAAACGGTTACTAAGGCAACATGATTACATCCTTTACATGATTAGAGCTCATCTCTACGACAGTATCTCGCTTCCATGTTATCCTTCCTGCAGGAGACGAGCTCCCCAATTCTATCGGTAATGACTCTTTGACTCTGTTAGGGAGGAGGGGTGAAAGGAGGACGCCTCTGGTTAGCGTCACAGAGTGAAGAGGTGGAGAGAAGAAGTGCAGCAGTGGAGTAAAGGAGTTCAATTAAATAAAAGGTCAAAGCTAATGAAGCTTCACACCGGCTAACGGCTTGCACTTACAACACTAACAGTGAGGCCAGCAAGGTCCAGAGCTTTACAGCAAATGGCGGCATTCGCCAAACCGTACCTCGTAATGGAGTGTTTTGACATTTAAAGTTTTATTCAAATAGAATTATCTGTTTATCTACTAACTTACTGTTCACATTCTTGCAAACAAAAAAACGTGGCAATGTCTGAACAAAAGTAATCCAGAAATTGCTATTCAGAAAGAAGTTACCGAAACGTTTTAATCAGAGCTTACGTTTCAGGATTTAGAAGGATGATTGTTTTCAACAATCAGTCACTGCAATATCTTGGTGATCATGTCATTTTGTGTGATCCTTCCTCTACAAGATTGAATTCTATATATTAACGTGTTAGGGAAAATAAGCAGGAAAAAAATCCTTTATGCATATTTATGCTCCACATAACAGCAAACATTTTTTTTCTGCAACTGCAGTTGTGCTCCAGTAATCTTTAGTTTTAATAAAAAAACAAAAACAAGGGAGATAAAAGGTCATTAGTCTGCAGTCAATTAAGTACTTTCTCATGCTGTGAGTAAGTGCAGCTCTCTACTTAATGCATCATCTGTGTTCACCTCGGTGAGTTTCTAGTTCTGTCCACAAGACATCTTGGCGTACTTTAGGAGCAGGCTTGAGCTGTGTGTGTTTCTTTTTACTTGGATCAATAGCAACAACAGCCGGAATTTGAACTAAAACAGTCAAACTTCACTCTTTTTATCTTACTTGTACAAAAAAGTGTCTCAAAGCTGAGTTGAGATGAGGTTGTTTTCACTAGAGATGTCTAAAGACTTTTTTCTCTAAATAAAAGAGACATCAAAAAAACTCATTTTTATTATAAAGGATTGAAACAAAAACCTGATATAAACTATTTATTTTCCTAAATCCTTTTCTTCAGTTAAACTCCATAGTTATTGTCCATTGCAAATAAATATTGATGCAGTGGTCATTAAATCACGTAATTAACTAGATGAATCAACTGAAACACTTTTTTGCTTGTTTTTCCATCCATGGTATTGTCTTCCATTAAGTTACAGTTCAGATGAATAATGAGCTACTTACCAATAGAGGTATGGTTTGTCCTTATCCACATTGATGTTGTTGAGTGGATCCTGCCTGAACCAAGTGTTGATAGTGAATCCGTTCTGGTACGGCCATTTGGCAATTGGTGGCAATGCTATAGCCTGATGGGGGACAAATGCAACATTAGAGCAGGCCCTACCAAGATACAAAGCAATAAATATGGATTGTAAGCCAACAACTGGGGTGCACAAAGAATAAATTTGTGTATTTTCTTGATAATGGGGTTTAGATGTGAGTGTGTTGATTAGTCTCACTGCAGCACTGCGTCCTGGAAAATTGAAGAAAGTATCAGGACCGTGTCTCTGAGGCATCTGGTTCAACACTGACAAGAGCTTGATGGCATGTCTCGGCTAGAAGAAGACAAGACAGAAGGGAGTCACCATTGTTACTATCTGAAAGATGCAACCTATCAGAGGCAGAGCAAAGACCCTTTGTGAAAAGAAGTTTATAAATGGTGTGACATCACATCTCTACCACAACCGCACTGGATCAATAAGTCTTCAATCACCTCCACCCTCCCTCTACAACAACCCCTCAATACCATGGTGACCCTTAATCGATCTGTCTCTAGGGAGCTGCTGGAAGAGGAGAAACTGGAATGAACAGGGAAATAGGGGTGAGGTGGATGGGTTGGGCCGATGGTTATTGGATAAAGGAGGTAAGATGGTTGAGGGTATGGACTGCTGATCACTGACCGGAGGTTGCTGATTTTGGCTGTACTGGTGACTGAGTGGAGGGAAAATTGATGAGGAGGGTCAAGGTTATTAGCTAACATCAAACATTCTACACCTCGCTAACCCTACACAGAGAAAAGACACCAGAAGTATAATAGTCTGACATAGTCTGATTTGGCTATCTGACCATTCAGAGTAAGACTTTTGTTTTTTTTTCTAGGAAGGGGACGTTCCCCCTAACATCTTTACAGGAAACCTGTAAATATACTGAAACAAATAACACTTTGCTAAGCGTTTCATGGGGACTTTCACCTCATTAAAACAATCTTTAATCTGCACAATTCAGGCTGAAAGCACCCACTCTGCTGTGAGGTAACTACACTAAGAGAGGGCTGTTACAGCCCACAGGTTTGTAACAGCTGCTAACTGAGGTAATCAGTAAACTACAAGGAGTAGTTGAGATTAGAACAACAGGGGGAAAAGCTGAGTTGGCACTAATCACTTCCAACTCGTAGCTTTAAAGCAATCTCATTACCAGGTGCTGGTACTGTCACTTCAAAAGTAAGTAGCTGACTAAAAAAAAGAAAGTTCACTTGATAATTCAAACAAGTATCAAAGCAAGTAGGAATTTTCATCTGGAAAGCCTGAAGCAGTCAAGTCTATGAGGGGTTTTTATATTGGTGTTTCATTGAAGAACAAAACTTATTAAATTATTGTCCAATCATATGCAAAGTGTTTCAAGTATGTGCACAGCCAAAGAAAAAGCCTATTTAGCAGTCTAGGTTAACAAAGGTCTGTTTGGCTGACTGTGTGAAGGTGTAGAGTTTGAGGTGAGGAGGTGTGGTGGTGAAATAGCCTGTCAGAGAGCAAGAAGGAAAAAAAAGGAGCCCTTGAGCTAAGCATTTAGCCCAGTGGAGCTGCACTGTGGTTAGTAATAGAAAATAGTGGTTACATGTATAGAGTCTGAGTATATTAAACTGCACTTAATGTTTCACCTTCACACCTGATTAGACCGTCACTGCTTTTACCATCATCATTTACTCATCAAAATCATCACAGTAGATATATTTGCAAAATTAAACATGGAAATGTTTTAACAGTATAATATGTTAATGTGTTAAAAGAGAAAATCTAAATAGTTACTGATGAATACCAACAAAAGATGATTTAGAGATTTTCTTAAATGTGCCTGTTGCCACCTGAGCCAACATTGGAGATTCAGTTGAAGCTTCTTCTGTCACAACTGGAGCTAATCAGACATCAATAGAGGGCCAATTATGTTATCTTTTTATGAGTGAGTTATATAAGTCAATGATGCCAGACAAGCTCCTAATATGTGTAAATAAAGAAATTATACTATACAAGATAAAATGTAATAAATACACAGCCAAAGTCCATGCCAAAGACCAAAGAGAACACTGCTGTTGCCTTTTTAATTCATCTCCATCACCACAAATGCTTCCTAGAGGCCAGTTTGCCCTGGTTCATTTCTAATTTCTGACTAATCCGAGTAATTGTGAGTAATTGTAGAAGTGTTTCAAAGGCTGGCCTTAAAGAAGACAAAAGCTCAAAAAATCTGATTCAGGCAGAAAGTAAGAGTATGGAAGACATTGCTTTGTTTCCAACAGGTAAACCCATTCTAAAAGACCACTGCAATATAAATTTGACTTGCAAATAAGCATCACATAGGGTCTTTAATGTTCTTGCAAAACAAAAGATGAAAAATAGGGGTGTACTTTGAGCTAAAGCATTACTATTCGAATAACAGCCAATACATAGACAATCAGAAACTGTAATAACTTTCATCAGTGTGTGTGTTTAAGTCGCCACTAACTTACCCAGATGCCATTGTCTCCTCGCAGCATACTGAAGAGCAACTTCAGCTCCTTGACTGTGATGCTGTAGCTGGCCATGACTCCTAGCATGTCCACTAAGAGGTCTGAGAAAACACACAGCAAAGGGAGTGAAAGACCACAGGGACAAGCATGTTCTCATGTTTGCGACTCAGTGATTGGAAAGCCCTGTTCTGAGATTTCTCTGATAAAATGTGATGAGGTCATAATACAGAGATGACTTGTTTGCTGTGAATGTTGGGCAATTCATCATTTAGCACAGTCAGCATTCAAGTGTGCTACTTCCAGATTCTTAGATCTACTCCACTGTTTACAAAACACTAGGTTTAATCTCAAGCAGAAGTGTTGTGTACAGCATGGCTTAATACAGCAGATGTGTAGAATCAAAATGTTGCTTAATTATGTATTCACTTTAATGCATGAGGTTATAGGAGGACATGCAAAACACTTGGTACCAAAGACTTTTTCATGAATGCTGATTTATTTTTTTACACTGTACCCCAAAAGAACAAAAACCAAAAACGATAGCAGATCCTATTACCTTCAGCTTCATATTTACTTTCACTGAAATTAAAAGTAAGTTTAAATATAAGCATGTCAGTACCACATTGAATTATTTGCTGACTTTCACTTTTTACAAACACATCACATTAGTGAGACTATAGCAGCACAGCTCACTTGGTTGAGGCAATCTACTTGAAGAGGCTCTTCTTTCCTGTATTAGGCCTGCTAGATATGAATAGTCTCCCCACAATAACTCATTAGCCAGAGCTCAGCAACAGGGAATAAAGGAGAAGGCTAGTTCACTGAGGTGCTTGGAATGAGAGGAAAACGTAATGCATAATGTCCCAGATTCAAAAGCCTCTGGCTCTGTTTTTTGGTACAATCAATCAATGTAGGTCATTTTAAATAGTTTTAGGAAAGCGTCAGAATCATGGTTCAGAAAGGAGTCTGTGCGAATATACATTAAATTGATTTAAGAGGCGTACAACACGCTGTGTTGAGCAGTAATAAGTCATAGTAGTTATAAAGCACAATAACCAGCAGCAAAAGGTAGGACATAGAGGACAAGAGGAGGAAGGGGGATGGGGGGGCATATGCACAGAAGCGTCGATAAAGAGAATCCAAGGTCAACATGATCATGCAAAGAGATGACTGTGTAGGTGCTGTTCTGCAATCAAAGCCTGACAGTGCAGACAAAAACACGGTGAGATCATTAGTCTGCTTTAGTTGCAATGGAGGGTTCTTATTGATGTTATAGGACACACACAGAGAATTAAAATAAGTCTGTGACGGGTAATACTCTTTTTTTTAAACCACTGACTCTGAAAAGAGGACAGAGGTTCAATCCAAAACGGTTCTCTACAACTAGAAGGCTTAGCTGTGTGCACATTACAGTCTAAAGATGCTTTTATTCTTGTTTTGTTTTGTTTTTAATCAAATATGACATTAGTATTTGACTTTACCTTTCAGATACAGTACAAACACCATCTGAAAGGAGGGGTTCAAACTTTTTGTGTAATTTCAGAGGAACTTGAGAGAGAACCTCCTTTCACCTATCTGAAAACTAGTGTTTCTATTAACAAAACAGGATTAAGTAATGATATAAGATCTAGTAAAGTAAGTGGTATAGTAAATTAAGGATTGAGGGTTGTTTTCTTTTGGTTTGGTTTTGCAAGCCTAATGTGGTGAAATAGAAAATACTAGAAAATAAAACAAAAACTTCATTTCTAATTTATTTTTTATTCAAAACATGAACAAAATGCTATGCCAAGGGTTTTTAACATTATACTGATAGTAAAAAGTAAATAAGGATCAACAAATCTATCTCTATAAACCTACCTAGACATGTTATTATAGCTTAGCAGCTTGACATAATTACATATGATGTGACAGAATATTTACATGTTTCTCACATTCATGTATTAGCTATTATTGTGCTGCTGCTTGTCATCGTCAACCTACTGCAGTCAACATCAACACAGCAGCTAACTTCATTGTTCTCTTTTCACATTGGCTGGCCTTAAATTTGGAATGGTCCTGATTTTTTAAGGTGTACACATCAGTTTACCATGTGCACTAGGATGTATTGTAGTGCTTTATTTATAACTACTTTACAATATATAAAGAGGGTGAGGTAATAGAGAATTTAATTGATTTCCAGACTGGTTTGAAAATTGAAATGATTCAACTGTCCATAAAAAAGTTTAGCAACATTTTAAAACCATTTAGGAGTTTTTCAAAGAAAATGTTACATTTTCATACTGAATTCAAAAAGGTTGTAGCATGGAAGTGGTTAGAGATAAAGGCATACAGTAAATGAGAAAAATGTTGAATATGCACCTGAGTTTCATCTCTTTTGCATATTGAACGAGAAGTTTTGTGCATGCTTTCTCTGTAATCACTGACAATGAGTACATCCTCATCAGATCAGAAGTTTGTCTTTTCAACTCAACTTTCTCATAAACTTTGAATAGACATCCTTTATTTCTTTAGCTTCTTAGCTCATAGCTGATCAAATCCAATTTTCTGTATAAATATGTGTGCTTATTAGGCTAGCAAGGTGAAAACGAGAACAGTATTTAGTTTGTAGAAGTATCCACAATGTTTTGAATTTTGGATAAAAGATCAAGTGAAATTAAACTGAGCCTGGGTTATAAGTGTGTCCACAGTGTTGAACTATGTTTGAAGACACACCTGCAAACTAAGCACAGGTCCACAGCCAAAACAACAGATCAGCTAAGGCTTTTAAGCTTGTTACGGGTTATATGAAAGAGGACATGCTTCTGATATGAGCTGTAGAGTCGCCATGTGTACGATAGATGCCAACTCTATAACTTGTTAGCTTCTGTGCATCATGCAGCAAACATCTGGTTTAATTTGTTTTCTTTTTTAGTTGTTGTTTCTTTTTAAATAGCTGTCATTGATAGAGCTTTAAAGGTTTCATTGCATATGCCATTCCTATTAATAGCTTAATATTAATATTTTAGAATGTGTATCATAAAATATGTTATATACTGAGGTAGAGTCAGTACATTCAAATATAGATGTACATTGACATTGTAACCAGAGTGCACAACAAACTGAAAGGGGTGTTTATATTTTAAAGCACATATGTACTATATTAGTTACTTTTATCAGCAGGTAAATTAGTGATGTAATTAGTTGCAATTTAAAAGCTTTAATTTTGAAAACTAATTAGCTGCTTTGAAAGTACAGTAACCCAACACTGAATCTCGATCAATCCTCATACCCATAAACCATAAGCTGATTAGAAAAATATTAATACCAACATGTGATCTGACCCCCTTATCTGTTCTGGTTGTGTCTATCTGGCCATGTGTCCATGTCTCACCTGCGATCATGTCATCCACAGTACTCATTTTGAGCAGCACCTGCTGGATGAGTCCGACCTCAGTGCTGGTTTGCAGGTTGCGCACACTCTTGCGCAGTATGGCTGTAAACATGCTCCAGATCTCAGCCTGGCACGTCACCTCGCAGTGGGACAGCAGCTCCACCATGCAGCCAATGCTCTCCGCCTCCTGGATGATGAAGTTCATCTCCAGGTCAAACTCGCCGCCCACCAGCTGGAGGAGGATGATGGAAGAGGCGGGAGGGGGAGGAGAAGAAGGAGGAAGAAGAGTACGAAAGGATGGCAGATAGTGGAAGTATTGAGGGAAAGGGAGGGAAAATGGGGATGGGAGAAAGAGGGAACAGAAATAGTCAATGATTTAGTGAAGCATTTAACCTTTTGTCTCCAGGAGAGGTAAGCCTGGCTTCTGATGGATGTTGATTGTGGTTAGGAAAGCATTTTTTTTTGCTGGGGGGAAAACATATTGCAACAAATGCACGTCCTTCATCTGGACACACATATGGACACACACACACACCATCTCCTCTTCTCTTTTCTCTATAATGTAAGAAGACCACCACTCGCTTCTGTGAACCACAATCATTATCATCATGCAGCCAGCATAAAAATGGCCCCTTTTAACACCTCTCACACACATACTGCAACAGCAGGCAGGCACATACAGATTTACACAAGCAGTGATTAATACATGTTTCAGTCCCAGTCCTCTCAGATGGCATTAGTCAGATGATACCACACTTTTTAAATCGAGTGCAAATGTTCTGTCTCTTAATGGCTGAAGCACTATAATTACTTGTGAAAGTACAGCTTTCGTATGACTGTGTTTCACATTCACTCGTACACGAGCTTCCCCACACAGTTCGTCCTCGGCATACTACACTGTCTAGGAAATGGTAACCATGGTAATCAGCAAGCTTAGAGACCACCACTGAGGTTATTAAATCAGATGGAACAGAAACATGCAATAGATTAGGAGAAGCTAGCAAGACACAGACAGTGATACACAATATGACATCTGTACCTGTGCTCTTTTCATAGGCAGAGAAAATTAAAATAAACCAAAAAGATCCAGTTTCACAATGAGATGAGCAAACAGTGACTGCCGACTATCTGCATTATGAAGAAGAGTCAGATTATTCCTGATATTGGTTTTAATTTCAATAATCCTTCAGTGTCTCCTGAAACAGCGTTTAAATGGAAATAATATTCAGTTTGTGATTTATGAAACCATCACCTTAACATGAATGAGAATTTTGTTGTTAATGTACTATTTATTTTCACACAATTCATATCTGCGTGTTCAGTAGCAATCAAACACAGTCTTGGTGTATTAAACCCACTGTGTGGCCAATAGGTTGAGTTGGCTGGTGTAAGCTTTAGCTAAATATTGCACTACATGTAACATTATGATCCAATTCCATCCTAGTTGTGAGGCTTCTGTTAAGCAAGAAAGTTTTATACCACTATTCTTTTAATCTAGTAAACATTTTGCTTTTTCTTAAAGCTAAAAACTATGTCTTAGTAATCATCTATGAAATCTTAAGAAAATCTATAGAGTGAACCTAAAATAAAATATTCTCCTGGTAATTTTAAGGGTTTGCAGCTGAGGATGTAGCTGCAACCAAACCTGTAGGAAACTTTTCATGTTCTGTATGAAAACACGTAGGGAATTATCATTTCAAGGTGAGGAACTAATTGGCAGTTAAAAGGGTTAGTATGGCTAGATAAGGATCAGGCCATTTCTTCTTTTGTATTAGCCACTGCTCTATCTTCCTGTTGCACCTCACCCTTGTTTGTCTTTGATTATCAGCACATTATTTAGAGCACAGTCTCCTCTACTTGTCCTGTTGTTTTCAACCTCTGCAATATATGAATCAAAATCACCCAGGCTGCAAGGAAGTTAGACTGACATATTACTCAGTCTAACTTCTAACAGTCTAACAGTTTTGATGCTAAAGTCAAACATGTTGCTCCGTCTTCCCTTTTCTTCTTAGGTTAAGACAATCGGAAAAAAATGCATTTGTTAATTTCCTGGATTTTATTGCCCATCCTCACATTGACTGTTGCAGTTTACTGTACTCAGGTATTGGTCAGACCTCTGTCGTTTTCGGTTCATTTAAAACACTGCATCAAGCACATCAGCCTTGTATGTGCCTCTCTGCACTGGTTTCCTCTTAGATTTTCTATTGGTATATATCCTTGTGACCACTGAGATCCATAGAGGGTGCCCTGTTTGCTCTTACCAGATCACAGTTTCCAACAAAGGGAATTCAGGATCTGGATTTTATTTATACATTTTTTTAGATTGTTCTCTTTGTTAGTTTGGAAAGTGGAATTACTGCACACTTATTTCACTGTCCCAACAACACTGTTGTATATCACAAAAAAAAGAAAATGATGCTGCATTATGCAAAATTAACAAAAGAATAAAGATTTTCTGTGGCCTACATTAGCAACATAAGCATCACATGCTACCTTGTGAACGCTTCTTGGTTTCAGGCTCAGTAAGACCTTGAACATGAACAAATAGCTTTGTAAAGTCATATTTACTTTCCTTATGCTTTAAAAAACATCACCTTGATTGATCAGGTTTTAGACCTTTGCCTCGTTCTCATCTCTTCCCTCATCTCCACAACAACCACTTCACCTTTCTCTCTCATTCTGTCTTTTTGTTTCCCTACCTCTCAGTCAGTGAAGTGAATTGATCCACAGTGCTCTGTGAATGCATTAGCACAGATTAGAGAGAACGAGGTATGGAATAAAAAGAGGAAGAATTTCATTCATCCCACATTGAATTTTCCGCACTCCTCTGAGGTTCCCAATTATAGAACTCACTGGGGACAACTGCATCCTGCCTCATCTATACAACCTGTCCATCATAAGACGTTCAATATACGCCGCTACAGGGGAAAACAGCAAAGATGGCATTTGCAGAAATGTGCTTGCTGATACGCAGCAGTTTGAACACGGGAAGGCACACATCCCAGGAGCATACCTACACATGTACAACACAAGCGTAATTTCTCTACGCTTATTCTCATAATCTGGAACATGACAGTGAGATGAGAGGGGTGATGCAAACGACTGCAACAAATTGAGTCTCGTGACAAACAATGCAACGAAAAGGAGTGTGAGTGCTTCTATAATTATTATGTTCCAGTAAAAGAAACATAAGGAAAGGTGATATAAAACTCTTATGATGCTGCCAAAAACAAGCCATTCCTTAAACAGTAGATATCAAAAGAGAGATTTTTTTGCTTTCATCTGAAAACATTTTAATCAAATCTATGTTCTTTATTTAATGCGGCTGCAGATTAATGCTTGAGCCAATTTTTTGTTTGAATGGGGTTTTTATTAGATGCATAAACATGCTGCCTAAATAGCAATAAGGCTGATCACCCAGACTCTAAGCACACTTGAGTACACTCAAACACCATCACCATCATGGACACCAACAAAAGACTACTCATTAGTTTAATGAGGAGGCATGATTCTTGTGCATAAGCACCCATAACCTTCAATCTCTCTTTTCATCTTGCTTTGCAAAATGTCAGTTCAAGCCCACATTGGGAAAACCCTCACAAAGGTTCAAGTTGTCACATCAGTTAGCATGCACAAGAGCCCTTAACTACCCCGTCATATACAATACCAGTTAAAGGAAACATAAACACACACATCCATATTATGTGGCATGCCTCGGAATAAAGGAGCCTAGCAGTACCACGCCTTATCTCCTCTGAGGCACAGAGCCTCTATGTTGACCTCAATGTTTTCTTGGCAACTGGTTGAAGATGTTTGTTTTGGCAGCATTAAGACAACGATTGCTCCCCAAGTGTACTACTTGTGCCTGTATGTTCCAATAACACATGCAGATACACACACAGAGAACAAGCAAAGAAACCAGCTGCTGAGTCAAACAGCCTGTTGTCAACCAGTTGCCAAGAAGGTGACAACCTATTTCCCACGATTGACGTTCTAGGAGGTTATTAGAGCATCTGACCAGGTAAACACTAGAAGCACAAGCTGCTAAACAAAAAGATGAGTTAGCATTTTTTTATGCTTACTATTCAGTTCAGAGACTTGAGGTTATTAACCTTGAAGCACATTCAATAGCTGTCTGAAATATAAGATCTGCCAGTGGGCTAATTATTGATGACTAATCTCACATTGTAAAGCACTTCTGAGTTTACGAGAAGTCCATCTTTTTCAACTATAATTTTAACTTACAAATGAGCTGCCTTTTCTCTCTTATTCCCTGTTTCTAATTCTATCCTGACCAGCTTTGCAATGCTGCTCATTCAGACCCTGAAAGATGCTGGCGCTGAGCTTGGCATGGCTCTGACCGTGTGAGGAGAGTGGAGGTGAGTGCCAGGACCCATCTTCACACCATAAAGAGCTTATATGAGCAGGTTCTACCAGCCAAAACCAGCTCTTGTGAGAACCTGGTCAAACAAGCACCCCCTTTGTCTATCTGACCCTTTTTTCAGCAGCAAAGCAGCTCTTGAGCAGCTCCAAGGGTAACTGGCACTTTTAAGTACAGCGAGTCAAAGCTGCAAAAGTGAAGTGGGTGTAAGACAGAAAATGGATGATGGCAGTGTCACTCTGGGTGAATATCTTGCTGTCATTGCAAACAGTAAGACATTGTTAATGTGCTTAATTTTTGATTTAAAAAAAAGCTAAATGTCTGCCATTAAAAGAGCTTTTCAACATTTAGTTATACGACCATTTATTTGCACTTTGAATGGGCAGCCACTCTGGGTGTTCACTCTCTTTCACTATTGTTTTTGGTTTGTTTTTTTGTTTTATGTGTAATTTAATATAATTTATTTGTGAATTATTTGAGTTGGGGATAAAATAATAAAATATACATTAAATAATGTCTGATTCAGCCCTATAACACTCCACTTGGATCTAGCAAATGAGATGAAGGGTGCATTCACACCCTACAGTCCTACACCCGAGCGTTGCAACATTCTTCTGGTCTGAGTTTGCTTTTACTTTGCACTTAGAGCAAAGAAACCAAACCTCTGGAATAACGTGTTCTCCTCCTCACCAGAGGTGGCACTAAATCAAGAAATGACATAACTTCCATTTCTGTCACAGTTGTAGTCTGCTTGCTAAATTTCTTTCACTTGTTATTTAGATCGACTAAAATTCACTTCTTTGATGCACATCAGAGCTCAGATGTGCATTCACACTTCCCTAAACGACCCAGACTTCTTCAGCAAACAAATAAGGATTTGATTCAGAGGAAAATTTAATCTGAATCACAGTTGGTTAAAATAGAACTACTGTACTTTGGCAGATATTTGCACTTTGGTGCCCCCAACAAATGCAAATCCTGACTGATTGTTAGTTCTCTTCTTCAAGTAAAAGCCGTGCCGAAGTTAACTCTTGCTTTGTCACTTTCTCTCCTTTGTTCCTTGTTTCCTCCAATAATGACTTCGTGGGGTGGATTTTTTTTTTTATTATTATTTATTTATTTATTTATATATATTTTTTTTTTTATTATTATTTTATTTTATTTTATTTTTTTTTTTTTGGGGGGGGGGGGGGGGGGAAACCCCTGGTTTTTTTCAAACAAAAAAAAAAAAAAACCACCGCCCACCCCCCCCCTGGCTTTTTCCCCCCAAAAAA
>JBAMHW010000017.1:12101651-12118240 GCA_037177495.1 Rhadinocentrus ornatus
CCCCCCTCCCCCCCCCCCCCCCCCCCCCCCCCCCCCCCCCCCCCCCCTCCCCCCCCCCCCCCCCCCCCCCCCCCCCCACCCCCGCCCACTTTACACCAAAAAAAAAAAAAGACCACTGGCTAAATCCACCATGGATATTGACTATACAAAAAACTGTAAATAAATAATTTAACTGTTCACACAGCTTTACTGCTGTACTCTTAAAATATTTCTTTTATGAATCACTCCACAATGTTTTCAGTTCTCAGTTGTTACCAGCTATGTCTCATGTGTACCAGACATTTCTGCTACTACCGGTTCAAAGCCCAGGACGGGATCTTTGTATCATGCACAGAGCACCTAGGTCAGTTGGAGTCTAACTGAACGTATCTTGCAAGAGTAATTCTACACCAAACCACATTTACTCTTCAAAAAAAATTCTGGCTTAGATTCTTAATTAAAACTCCAGACTAAATTTCATTTCAGCCTTTAATCACAGCTATTCTAAATGTATTCCTAAGGGTATTACATTATTCACAATACTTATTTAAAAATAATAACAACAATTTAAAAAAAATCTCTCGCAGACCCACCACAGCCTATTATGAAGTGCTGTGATGACACATCAAACACGCGATTATGCTGGTGATTACTTTGACTGTTTGAGTGTTTAACACTGGATGGCTATCAAGGCCAAACCAGGCAAAAAAGGCACCTGTTGCTCATTACGGCCATCAGAGATGACAGGTCAGAAAGGAGAGCTGACAGTTAATAGCCATCTCCTCTACCTCTGCTCATTCAATTGAGCCTTTAGAATTAGCATCATCAATATACAACTTCAAAGCCCCTGGGAGAGCGCTGGAGAGGTGCGACTACGTCTACGTGTTTGTTTGGTGTGTGTGCATATGAGAGCATGCGTTCGGCTCATTACTCATTTGTGTTCTTTGAGTGAGTCGCAGCCATTCAACCCCCTTTGTGTGCGGAGTGAGAGGAGACGAGAGGCCCATCCAGACATGAGATCACCGATTATACACTTAACGTTTCACCAAGAGGACTCAACGAAGCACGGGAGAGCAAAATTGAAGAAGAGTGAGGGGAGGAAAAGCGAACAAGAGCAGGAGATGAAAGAGAGGAAAAAATGGACAGCATAAGCTGCGAAGGGGCAAAGGGAGAAGATAAAGATGAACAGGAAAGACTGAGTGTAAAATAAAGGAAGGTTGAATGCTTTTCTTATCAGGATGGCAGAGCAATTTTATTGCCTGCAGCTTTACAATGTGAAGCGGAGGGTTTAGTGCTCTGCTGATGACCATAGCAAATCTCTTCAAAGATATGGATTATGCTGGGGCTAAACTGGCCACTAAACACTCAATAATCCACATTCTGCTTTCTGCATGACCTCATTTTTAGTAAACTGCATTGATAAGAGCAGCAGTTCATTTTATCACCAGCTCAGATTCATATGAGGTGGACAAACTTCTTCTTATCTTATATTTTATTTCAAAGCTTTACATCGAATATACTTTATATATAAGGGTTTAGAACAAGGATATATTTCCAAAGGAAAGAAAAAAAAAACAGCTAATGACCACAACACCAAAACAGCCAATTAATGGACGATAGTTTTGTAAAAAATTAAGCAATATTAGTTTTCTTTTAGACAAATAGGCTATTGCCGCATGCTCCTTTCTTTTAATTTCTTAGGATGATAGAAATGTTCCGGACAGCTGATAAAATAAACAAGCAATTTAAAAATTAGACCTTCAGATCAAAATGATTTAACCAAAGTTTTGAAGCTTCTTAACCTGAAATACTAAGGATAATGTAAAATGAATAATCAGATGAATGCATTTTAAGCTAATATTATCTGTTGAACACTTTTTCTGCCTCCACAAAACGTCTGTGAATGTTTGTTTGATAAAAAGAAGGAGAGCTGCAGAGAAAGAGAGAAAAAGTTTGGGATGATGAGATGTAAAAAGGCAGCATGTGTGTCTGTCTCTGTCTCTTTGATTGTAATCAACAATGACATATTGACTGTAAGTTGCCTCCAGACAAGTGTGAGAAGGAGAGGAGGATGTGTGTGTGTGTGTGTGTGTGTGTGTCTGTGTGTGTGTGGGGGGGTAAATCATTGGACTGCATTTCCCATGGGCCTTTGTACCAGTTGAACCAGTGTATGCGCAGATGGCCGGCTAGACAAGACACAACCCCCCACTTATGAAATTCACAGCAACAATGTCATAACCACATAGTCAGCTAAATAAACAGCCATGAGTGTATGGAATCATCTAAGGACTGCACCGCGTGGACTGTATTGATTTTACTTTAGAGTTTAGGGAAAGATAAAGAGTAAAAACTGAATTATGCTCCACAATCACAGCAGAGTAGTTTTTAGAAGGATGCAGAGAAAAACAGTTTCAACAAACAAAAAATACGACTATATAAATTCACACATGGGGATGGATATAAGGGTAGTTCAGACCAGGAGAAACCAGGCAGGCCACTCTGCGATCTAGATAGTTATTTTGAGTAACAACAGTAACATAAAATGACACAGTCTTGTGTCTGTGAGACACTCTTTAAAAGGACGAGGATGAAGATCCCATGAGACAGGTAAGGTCTCTTCAAAGACATGAAAGTAAATAGAGTTGTCAAAATATTCCAACAGAGTGTTTGCAGGAAATGTGCCATGACCAAGCGGCCTGCACTGCACTGCAGAGAAGTAGAAATAATTAGCACCGTTTTAGTTTAGATTACAGTTACTTAACAGCTACTTAATACTGCGTACTGTAATAAAATTTGATTTAAACGAATTCTTAAAAGGTACTAAACAGATTGAGTTGTTACAGGCATTAATGCTCCTCTGTGGGTCTATGGCACAGAAAAGAGGACAAAATAACAACTACTGAGAAGCTCAGAGCTCTATTCTTGTCAAAGAGCACTAATAAGTTAGTTCTGGTGACTTATAAACCTGTAGTGGAAAAGGATGAAAGCTGACAGTTCATGTAACCATCTCAGCAACCCCGCAACCCAAGCTACCACTTTCGCTCATAGATAAGCAAGCTGAGGCTGACAACTAGCATGCCAAGTCAAGTCAGCCATCAACGCTTGCTGGCTGTCACAATCATTACATAATCGCTTAATTAGGATTATTTAGGAGAATTCCAATTATTTTTATGAACATCATAACTGTTTTAGTCAACTGTATAGAAATATAAACAGATCAGTGTCACATCCCCATGTCAATAACATCATCTCTGTGCTTCTTATATGTAAATATGCTATTATAGATTATATTACAGATTATAGAGAAAAAATAACAAACATATTTAACTAATATGTTAATTACAAGTATGTCTATAACAATTATTTGTCTTTTAAAATTTCATAAAATTATGTCAGCCTAGCTGACTGTTCAAAGTTTCCTTCTTCACATGAACTGACCAAAAAGGAGATTGAATTGTGATGCAATAACGACAATGATTTTGAGATGCCCTGCTCATGTTGATGGTGTAAATTATTTTGTAAGACAGCATGCACATGAAGAAAAAAAGCAAATGAAGCAACATTCTTAAAGACACATCAACACAGCAAAGAGCCTTCATAACCATTGCACAGCAAAATATGAGTTTATAATTTGAAGGGGAAAATTATGACATCACGTTTCTATTCCTAAAGTCAAAAACCCTATTGTTTTTTGTTAAAAAAAAGTTACATAACCTTTTAGGCAATGTGTATCACAGAGAGAAAAAATCATGGATATAAAGAGACAGACTGATCTCCATCCAACCGCTTTCTGTGATGGAGTGAGACTAATGGGCCTCTATAGCACCACCTTTCATCTTCCACCAACACAACACTGGTGGGTGAACTAGACTTTTATAGCCCTACACGAGAAGACAAAAAACACCCAGAGAGGTTTAAACAGCCAACATAAGCTATAAAAAAGCTGCACAGCCTGTTACTTACCATTTGGCTTTTTTTAGAAAGTACAGGCAAATTTGAAAATAACTCTAAGCAAATATGTTACCAATCAGACTATGAGTGGTATGAATATTTGTGTTAATAAATATCATAAATGTGAGTTATAGAGTGCTCTATCAATCCTTGCACCAGCTCAGGGCTTAGTTTGGCATATGTGAAATGTCATCTGTGCATAAACAGTGAGGCCCATAGGTAGGAAAGGCTTGTTTCAAATACGCTGGTGTGATCCTGATAAGTGCACTGTGCAGAAAAGGTGACAGATTCCAATCAAGAAGCTGCTACCTCCCATCTGGCAAAAAAGTGCACTCTCTACAGTTCCATCTGATTCAAACCCTGACATTTGTGTTCTCAGTGCCAGGAGCAGTAGCCTGGTAGTGTTGTAAAAAAAAATCGATTCTCAGATACTAATCGATTCTAAAATTTAATATCTAGTTAGATATTAATTAGCACGGGTATCGATACTTAAATGCCACCTTGGCGTCTGCTGGTTCACGAAAAAAAGCAAAAAATAAATAAATAAATAAAGCTTTCGCTATCTATTTTATACAGGCACTGCAGCGGGCAGCCCCGCCCTACAGTTTCTCCCTGGAGGACCTATTGTTTGCAGTATTGCCAATTTAGCAACTTTTTGCTAAAATTAGCAGGGATTTTTTACCTCTTCTTCGGCAGTTTAAAGAAATAAAAGCAACTAGCAACCAATTTGGAGACTTTTCTGGTGTTATTGGAGACTTTGAGACTTATGTGAAAACACTTGTTGTTTACAATTCTCACGGATTGTAGCAGATTACAGCACAGGCCCCTCCCCCCGTCCAGAAGCACTCACAAGAGGCTCGTCTTCGAGCTGCAGGAAGAGCAGAAGTCGTCTTTTGCTCCATAACCAGCCTGAAAATGAATTACACGAAACTGCTACTGGCTGATCAAAGCCCGGCTTACAGTCAGATATTAATGCTTTTTAATGCAGACTGTTTACAAAAAAAAAAAAAACATTTAAAAAGCTAACCTTTTTACATTTTTAATTAATCTAGTTTGAAAAGTAAATAGCCTTAACCAGTTTTTGGTTCTATTTACTTGATCTCATCTCAAGCATTGTGAAGAAAAGGACACTTATGTAAATAAGTACACTATCTAGTGGTTGAATTGTTTTTATTTATTTTATTTTTTTTGCACCACACGGAACAAACTGCTCGACAACACTGTTAGACTGTATGAAGACTATTTCTGCACAAACGCAGCTTTAAAATTACGCATTTATTCTAAGCTGTTAATGTATTGTTTTAGATTTATTAATATATTTTTGTATTGCTTATATTGTGTTGTTATTTTTATGGTGTTCTGACTTTGATTAAAGGAATATTATTTTTTTCCCTCTATAGTGTCGAAAATAGTAGGCTATTATGGAGCACCGTCCGTAGAATCAGTATCAAGTTTAAAATTTTAGCATCTGACAACCCTACTCTGCACAAACCAATAGTTTTAAAATATTATACTGTTAATGTCTTTTCTGTATATATATTTTTAAAATCTATTTTTGTTGTATTGTTTGGATTGTGAAATTTTTGTGGTGCTTCGATTTTGATTAAAAGAATACATTTTTTCCCCTCTATAGTATCAAAAATAGTATCGAGTATCGAGCATCATTTTTAGTATCTATATCAAGTTAAAAAATTTTTGTATCGAGACAACCCTATAGCCCAGGCACATTTTCCATAAAAATAAGCATGAATGTGCGTCTGTGGATACATTAAAGAAAAGCTTTTGTGCATTCCCATGCTTTGTCAGTTTCTGTTAAGACTTGGAGACAACAAAGAGAAAGAATTGAATTAAAAAAAATTAAAAATAGAGGACAAAACAAACACCTGCTGCTCTCAGAAAGTCTCATATTCTTCTCAAACCTCCAACATCTGAGTCAAATCTTACTGCATACATTTGCAGATAAGTGCAACAACATTCACACACTTGACAAAGTCACTGAAGACACATACTCAGCAGTCAAAGGGCAAAAAATCTTTTAAACAATTCATTGTGAAAAGCCTTGTAGGTCTTAGTCATTTGTACACACACACATCACATTCAGCACGTCACTAACACATTCAAGCTTGCTCACAACAGCAGCAGAAATCCATATGAATGACAGCATGAGTTGATCTAGAAAGTGTCAATAATACATTATTAATGAGGTGTTTTATTAATAGCATGTAATAAACAAAAAAATCAAAATTTTCAAAAACCTGTTCATTGGAGTTAAAGAAAAATGAGCTTCTAAAATAAAATGTAACAGCAGAGAGAATGAAACTTGGAGGGGAAAGGTGGATGCAAAGAAAGTGAGGTCAGAAATCATAAATAGGGCAGGAAAATAAACGCACTGGAACAGGAATGGTGACTGCTTGTTCTGTAAACAGAGAAAAATGACAAATAAATAGAGACCAACAAATACTACATGGGCTCATTTCAGCACAGCGGACAGCTCCTGGTCTTTCTGCTGACAGTTGCTCTGATGGGGGAAAAGCTACAGAGGAACCCCTCACTCGGCTGCACAAGTCCCTTGCAAACAACTAGAGCTGAAGCTTGTTCCTACATTCGTAATATTTCACAGGACCCACAGTCTGACATCAGTGGATGACTAACATTAAAATTCAGAGAAGTGGGAGCTATGCTGTTTATAGGCATCCCAGCAACACAGAGCAATACAGTTCATAGCTGATATTTTCAGAAGAAACAACAATCTAGGTCAAAAATACATGCATGTACATACACACTGCAGGGACTGATGATTGCAGCCAAGTGATCACAAAGCTGACTTCATCCAACTGCAGTTTAAAATGTCTGCCACCTGATTGGCCAAAGAGGCTTAGTAACGGATCTAGCAATAAGCCTTGTCACATGCTGTTGGGTCACAAACAAAATACAATTTTTGCCTTTTTGTCTTGCAGAACACCATGTGAAACTCTTTGTTTACACACTCACAAAGCTTTCTCAGTCAGTACACTGGATTATGCAGTGAAACTGATGTTAAAGTCATTTTCATATACAGAAAATAAAACAAGTTAAAAGTTTGGCAATGTTATTAAAATCTTTCATTTCAACCTTCAGATAGTTTTGCTGAATGTTTACCCTTTGGATATGTTAATAAATTATTTTAAATTTGGGGAACAGACAGACAGCGACCAGATGGACAATCAATTAGATTTTAGAAGTAATCTGGATTTTTGCCATTCAGTCATTTTTTTAAAGCCATGAAAAAAATGAAGTTAGATATTTCAATTTAAAGAGTATATTCAGTGCATAAAAATCGGATTCTATACATTTTCTGACTGCAAGTATGTGCTTAAGACTGATGTGGATGAGCTGTGTAGAATAATGCCTCCCAGCTAACAGTCACATCAATTACATACATCTTTGTGCATACAACCAAAGTCAAGCTTCTACTTTTTTCTGTTTATTTTTATTTAGATGATGTAGTTTGATCTTTATTTTCTGCGTCGAAAACAAAAGTAAGGAATAAGCTTGACATTCCTGGCTTTATAAATTAAGCAAGTTGTAGTCACAATTGCTGATCCCACAATTATTTTATACAGTTCACAACCCTAAAAGCTTTATCGTTTCTAGGAAGTATAATGTGAAACTATACTCCAGAATTCCCACTGGTTTCTATGGATGTGAACTCCTAAAACCAGATGCATGAATCACTGAATGAGCACAAGGGTATCCTCTTTATAGACTCGACCCAACGGATTTAGAGGAAATCTATGAGCAGCTACAGCATTTGGGAACACCTACTTTCCAACAGGGAACTGCCTAGGCCTTACAAGAACAGAAACTGCTATGATTTATGTGTTGAGAGTGAGAGAGTTATCATTAAAAAGGGCTTTCTCTCACCGGGGAAAAAAAAAGATTTCACGAAGACAAGGGTGAGAGTGAGAAAACATCTGAAGTGATGAGAAGAATAAGGAAGAACAAAGAGGAAAGCCGAGAGGAAGTCAAGAGAGTAGCATCAAGGGAAGGTTGTGAATGAGGGCTCACCCTTAGAGGGACAGTGTGAAACAAATGAGACTTTCAATCTGACACAGAGAGCAGAAAGTCGGTGAAAATGATGGTGAAATGTAAGAGGCAGTGAAGTGGTGTTTTAGGTGATTTTGTGGTTCTTAAAGGCAATTCAACCTAAAGACGAGATGGTTCATAATCTAAAAGCTGTCAGATCTGAAATAGAATAGTGATGATGTCCAGAATTAGTGGGCAGGCACTTGACCCGTGAAAACAATCAGTTTACCACATCGGATGTTAGGGTTAGGGGATTGGTGCAACATCAGTTCTCTACATGATGATTGGCTCTATAGATTCCCAAACTAGGGTCTGTGTGGTGATACATTTGTTTAAACCTTTGCTATGCTCTGCTTGAAAGAAAAAATAGAGATTCTGTAAAGGACCAGAAACTGTTTTTTGTCATTAAGACAGGTATCCCTGCTGTTTCAAGGTATCTGCGAGAGGAAGACTTACGATTTAGCTGTGTTAATTTCATACTAAAAGGACGTGAGGGGAGTCGAGGCAATGTGGGTAACTGTATAACCGAGAGTTACAAGTCACTCACTCTGAAATCCACAGCCTGACGATCCCTCTACAGGGCGTGATTAATCAGAGAAACAAATTGGAAATATAAAGCAGCATGCAAAGATTTGGGTACTTACTTAAAATTTCTCTTACAGAGGATATCTCTGATATAGATATAGATCTTTTCCTTTCTTGACTAAATCCATTCAACCCTCCACCAGTGAAAGATTCCCTGTGCAGCTGGATGCAACACAAGCCCAAAACACAATGGAGCCACTGTTGTCCACAGCTGGACAGGAGTTTCTTTCCTCATATTCGGTTCTCTATATTTTCCAGATACATCTGTTTAGCTTCAAAATACAACATGAATGTGTAGATGTTCAATAGCATTACCAGTTTTCTTCAGATATATTTAAACAAGTGCAACAGCAGGTGTGGGGAAAACAGGGTTATGATATGTCTTTTAACCAATGCTACTATTATTTCTCTTTTAAGATATTTATATTTATTCAAGTTTTCCACCGCTAAACTTCATTTACATCAATCCTGCAAAATGTTTCTAAAAATTGACCTCACTGGCTTCGATTACTTTCATTTTTACAGTGTTGAGGAGTTGCTTACAGAAAGCCATGGCTCCTTATTGTTGGGACATGGTTTGAGGAGCCAGAATATTTACAAATTTTGAAATTTTCATCAGCTCACTTTTTGTAGCAACGGCCGAGTTCCCGCCATAGCTCAACATGCTAATTAAGGTTGGAGTCCTTGGTAAACATTCTGAGAGCTCAAAGCTCTTTAGGTGCCCAATCATTTTGTATGGTGTTATTTTTTTTACTAAAAAGTAGCAACAACGTCTCACTAAACCTGTTTGTTTAGAGGCTACTTTGTTTTTCATCAGTTTCACATTCATTTCCGAGTAACTACTGCCTTTTCATTGAATGCATGTGAGTGTGTGTTTGTGTAGAGCTAGCTGATGCTAAGTTCAAAGGTTGACAGATAAGCCCTGTATACCTGAGTCAGCTCAAGCTGCTGGCAATACAAGACCACTAATCTGTTTGTTTGGTTCGGTCAAGTGTATGTGTTACGTTGTTTAGATGTGTGCATGCATGTGTGGCAGTCCTCACACGCACCACCATCCGCTAAAACAATGGAGAGCACTGTTCCATTGAGCCACAGCGGATGGAGGATAAGAGACGTAGCAGGCAGCTCCAATCAGTCTCAGTAATCCATCATCATGAGACAGGGTCAGGAATGACACACAAAAATGTTCATGTTGGTACACACATTCAGAAAAGGGCTAAAGGGATAGCAGAGCATGATGGACTTATTGCTACTGTACAAAGAAGACCACACGCAGTGATAAAGTCAAGTTAGACAACCACACAGTGTAATTATGCAGGAAATAAAGAGCAACTCACCATGCTAAAGCCAAATTTGACCTAAACGTGTTATTAACCAATACAAAATGAATGATCTCATGAGATATTTGGCCTAAAGAATCAGCAACAACTTCTAATGCTTCTCTGTAAAGGTGTTTCTGTGTTACAGGCCCATCACCTTTACAGAAGACTGGTCGTCCACGATGGACAGTGATGAAGACTCATTTGAGGTTCATGTTGTTTGAAGTGCAGTAGACAGCAGTAATCTTCTACATGTTCTCTACATATTTTACATGCGCCCTATTTTTCAGCCAGTCATGTTCTTCTATTTTACACTGTTCAGTGTGTTGCCTTAGTTTCATGCCTTCAGGATGTTTAATAAATTAATACTTTATCTTATTGCTTTCATTTCCACAAAAGAATTGCCAACTATGAAATCATCCTGGAGGACTTTTTTTATGGACATCAATGGAGAACTAATGGGTAGCAGTAAGCATTGAAGTAAACTTTAAGATTAAAAACAGCAACTGATACTGCAAACGATGAGGATGAAGTCTAAATCTTTCAAATCTGCAATAATTATATAGCATATACAACATAAGGTAAGTAAAAGACCAAAAATGCACCTTAATAATTACTGTGAATTTAATTTTAATAAACAATTTAAGCAATCAGAGCTAGCAAAGTCACAAATGTTAAAGATTTAATGCAGGTCCATTTATTTACCTACATTTTAATTTCCAAATTGCAGTTATGTTAATATATAAAAAGTACAGAATACTATGAAAATAGTTTTTAAATACAAAATTCTAGCTCACGGATGATGATGATGATGATGTCAAATGCCAAACTACCACACAAAAACAATTTTGTATCAAAAGGTCATATCAATATGAAATCCATTCTCAAATATCACTGCACATTGCCAGCGTGCACTTGGAGCCTTGAGAGCTCTTCTTTGGGAATGAAAAGACACTTGGAAATGAAAATAAACTCAAATGACTTCAAAAGGATGGAAGATTAAGATAAAAATAAAAGAAAGGTAAGAAAAATCCCAATAAACAGATAAGTAGACAGTTTGAGTAAATCAAATACAAGCTGTTTAATGCTCATAAATCATACATATTAGCTTTAGAGGAAAATATTCCTGTGCAAATCCAGCCCCTTAGGCTAAACACATAACATCTGAAGCTTAAAAATATCTAAATCAATCTATGTGTGCATGATCCATAACAGCTATGCTAAATTAATCCAACACTCATTTATAAAGCTCAGAGTAAAACTGAATTGATCAATGCATTAATGTAATTTAAGATTGTGCTTCTCTGCATCCATATTCTCTAGCCTAATACTTTTCCTGGAACCAGAACTTGAATACGGTGGGGGCGCTGCAACAGACAAGTAAAGAGGGACTCTAAATGATAGCACAGTGAGTCACCACCAGTACCAGGTACTCAGCTTTTTTGAGCATAAAAGAGTCTATGGGAGGGATGAGGCTGAACCCTGCTACAAAACATTCATCTCCATTTTGTCACTAGTGGATATGTTATAAGGGAGAGATCTTGCACCTAAAGAATCATGAATAGAAATCTACGGGAGAAATCCCAAATGTCAAGAATGATGGCTTCATAACACGTCCCACACCTCCCTCAAAAAGGATGGAGGTAATCATCTGCTGAATGACCAAAGCTTTCTGGCTAATTGTGTTGCTTCAGATAGATTTCACTATTGTGAACATTTTGAATAAACATGGCAAATAAAGATTCAAATATTGAAAGCACAAGGAAAAACAGTAATTGTGTAACACCAGAATGAATGAAGTTGTAATGATGCCTTGCAGGTAAATAGAGTATTAAAGCTTTTTAAGCTACAATTTCATGGAGGAATTGCCTAAATCTTTCTGCATTATGTTTTTATCTGATGTGACTTGCTGTTTAATACTTGACAACTTCTTGAAAGAGCTGCTGGGAAAAGTTAAAAGACTTCTCTTTCTGAGTGGCGAGACTTTGCTCCCAGAAAAGAACCTTGGTTTTAAGGTCACGGTTCGGTTCTTTTTTGGTACAGTAAGGGAACAAATTTGCAAAACATAAAACTACGAATACATATAAATCGTTGCAAGGCTATGACATGTTTGGTTAATAAATTAATTGTTAGGATGAGGACACATTTTCAGATGAAGTCTGTATTCAGAGTTAAAACCCTTCAACCATTTTGCATGTTTTTTTCTACTTTACAGCAAGCGTTATTGGTAAAGACAAAAGTTGTCTGAAAATATAAAAAACTCATTTTTTTACAGCAATTTAGCAGAGTTTATCCAGAACAAGTTGATAGCAAAAAAGCTTCTATCCACATGAGGAGGGGGCGGGGCTACAGGAAGAACACAGCTTAACACAAGACCGGCAGAATGCTTTCACCTAATACACTTGTCTTTGTCCATTTACACCTTCACTGTGAAGCTGAAGTTCTTCCAAACAGGACATTTTAATGATGGAAGAGGGTCTTCATGCTCTGGTTTATCCTTAAAACTACCGCTAGCCATAACTTCTGCTAGCCAAGTGCAAGGCAGTTACTCTTCTGTGTGGGAACTCGGTACGCTTCTGTTGCGAACCGAACGTTCCTGACATGATCAACATCATATCTCCTAAACATGTTTGCATAGCAATATTTACGCTTTGCTTCATGCACCTCAGTGCCCATGCAGGTCTCAGAACCCCCCACCACTGCAGCTGTGCACATTAAGCCTTGTTTAAACACCAAATTAGAAACACCTCCTACGTTCGAAGCCAGAACAAAACTTATTTGTTTTGGTGTTAGCATCCAAAAAGCTATTTCAGCTACATGTGTAGCTGCTTTGTTTTTGGTAGTTGTTGGCAACTGTTGTGAATATTTCAGTTTATATTTATTCATTTAATTTAAAGCCAAATTTCACTTGCATTTTTAAATGTACTTTATAGCTGCCAGTTTTTAGTACATGCTTGCCTTTGAAGACACGTGTCACTTAATGTATATTGGATGTAAATCAAGACAGGATCTTAGACTGTGGACAAAAACAATACACCATGCTATGTAAGATTTGTCGCAGTACCAAACATATGTAAATAATATTTTCTATTAGTCGGTGACACTGCTGTCATCGAGCCCTCATACAGAATGTGACTGTCACAGCAGATAGCCATACCACTGTTATTTTCCTCCCTGGTATATATTGCAGCACAGTCCTGACTTTATTGTGTGTGAGCAAACCAGTGTTGCTGTGCTATCCAAGCAGCTTCATATACTATGTGACAATAGTAGCATTTTTAACTAATTTTCTTTGGCGTGATAAAAAAAAAAAAAAAAGGAAAAAAATTCAAAGCATTTTTTATTCCAAGATGTCTATTTCTGAAAAACTTCCGAAGTGAAAGCTCACAAAAAACAAAAACAAAAAATTAACCCTCCTCTTCATCTACAGGTCTGTGTCATTGCTGAAGTGGATTCACAGATTAAATGCATTGGGGATCGTAGCTCTCCTCTGCAATCACTAGTTAAAGTCTGTTTAATGGGAGGAACATGCAGTCCTGATTTATTGTTTGTTTCGTGCAGAGCACCGACGGAAAAAACAAGAAGTAGAAACCGTTGTGGTTCGATACAGTGTGGATGTACTAACCAGTATAATGTGGTGTTAAATGATTTGTTACAACTACTGACACTGTTTTTTCAAGCCGTGGGGAATGTATGAGCAATGCAGGGAAATGCTGGATGTCTAATATGGAATACTAAAGTTACACACATATAAATACACACACTGGAAAGTTGGCTATAATCAACCTTCGGCCACTGCAGTATGCAGCATGATGAATAGCTACACAGTCAGTTATACTTCCAGTAAAGCAGATGTGTGGTGTGTATGTGTGTGAAGAGAGCCAAGGGAGAGAGGCGAAGTAGGCCAGCATGAATATAAAATCACCCCTGCCTACAACAAGGAAAAGAGCACCATGTGTATTTTTACACAAGTGTATATGTGTTTGTGTGTTTGAGTGTGAGTGTGTTGCCACAGAAAATGTGCAGCTAAAAGTGTAGGAAACTTGATCATGACTTCGTATGAACAACCGTTTATCAAGAACCTGGGATGACACACACCAGCACACAAACACCAGGTAGTTCAAACAAAGCAGCTTGTTACGAATACAGATGCATACAAAGCAACATCAGTGTCTCGGCAGTGGGTTTCAGCCGAATGCGTACAGCCCTGACCCCTCCCTTTTCATGACATGCACACACTTTAGAAAAAAAAGAGGTAGACACAATGGCATGAAGCAGCCAGACACAATAGTGTGAAAAAAAGGAGCAAAACGGGTGTAAGATAAAAATAAAGAGCAAACACTTTTCTCACAGCTTTTATAAAAAAAATATGCAGAATTCTAAGAATTGACAAAGTAACAAACGAATAAATAATATTTCAATAAAAGAAATAAAACATTAAAGATTACTTTTAAAGGTATTTTACGATCCATATAACTACTTTGTGTATCGGCTCTTGGATAAAATGTGTCACATTTTAATTCCTACTCGCGTAAACATTTGATCCAGAAAATGACTATTAGTACTTAATATTATAGGATTTGAAAAAGCAATCTTAAATTTTTTGCTCTCATTAAGGTTTTAGCATAAAACCCACAGGAACCTGTTCAAAAGACACAAATATTAAAACAATGTAGTTAAAAATGCTGGTTATGGCTTTCTTTGTTCTTTAATGACTTATAACAAAACTTACAACTCTTTGGTCCCCATGATGAAACACTAACGGTCTGATTAACGAAAGGTTTGCGTGTGTAAAAACGTGAAAACTTGACGGCAAAATCATGTTGCAGTGGCGCATCTTTTTTTAATGCCAGAGGCAAGGATTATCAAAAGATATGGCGGTGTCGCTGTGTTGAATCCTATGTTACGCAGGAAGGGCTTTTGCTGCTGCGCTTTGGGTCTGCTAGCATCGAGAGCCCTCACCACCGCCTGTACCCAATCTTCCATCCTTCTCTTTAGGGCATTAATGTCCATCGTCAGCCCAGATACAGCACTGACCAGCTGCCGAGTGTGCGCATACTTCGCGCACCTAGTGCGTAATAAAACGTGCCACAGGCGGCATTTTTATTTGATCAATGCTGGAAGTTTTAATTCGTCAATAAAAGCTATTGTGTTGTCACATACCTTGCTCTGCAATCAGCTCATACCCAGCAGTCTCCGGCTCCTCACCACAGGAAGTGAGCTGCACTTGTTGCTAAATACTGGTCAGAAGCATCTCCTGCGCCGGCCCCTCCCATCTTATTTGCTGAGGTTTTATTATAAGCTATTCGTTTTGGAACTTCATCTTTTATCTTGTGACCTCCTCTTAACCTCATCTGGTGTTCTTGTGGTTTTGCCAGCTGCATTTACTGTTTAGCAAATATTCCTCCACACTGAAGTCATTCTGGAGACATTTAGATTTATTTGCCGAAGCTCAGCAATATTTTTCCTATTGTGATCTTAGTTGATCAACCATAAATCATAAACAAACAACACGTGCTATCTATTTCCTTGCACAGGCAATTTTGCAGTCTTCATCAGGAATCTTAGTAAATCAGGCCCTGTTGTGGTTCTGATCCTCAGAAGACCTGCTCACTTAACTAAACTTGATGTATCTTTATCAGGTCAAAATATAAAATCCATTTTAGGAATAGTACTACTCAGCTCCACAATGCTGAGCTTGGAACTCTTATGTCATCTTCCTTTGACCTTGTCTTCAGTTCTGCATCCAAACTTAGAAACATTTCTAGAGAGATGTGAGAGGTGTTGGCAGTCATGGTTCACAACAAACATTGTCCTCCAGACATTATCAGAACATGGAATAGAAGAAAGTGCATGGGCGAAGAAACCAGAGAAAGGAGGCGCTGCAGACAGCTCCATTACCTCCACACAATAGGGATCATCCACCAGCCGCTTCTCCCAGCTACAGTCAGGGAGCGAAGGATGAGATTACACTGAGGAGTTAGAAGGGTAGACATGCTTTTAGGGGATAAGGAATGGAGAGATGGAGGAAGCAACAGAAAAGTAGCAAAAAGGTGTCATTAAGCAAGGATGGTACATTTTACTCTGCGCCCTTTTCCTTCTCCCAGAAGGTACCTTCACCCAAACTCTCACATGGCTTATCCTTGGAAAAATCCCACTATCTGGAAATGGCAGCTAACTGAGGATGAGGAGGAATTTAGCGGAATGAAGCAGAATTGGAGCGCTTTAATACATGGAGAGGTGAACAGTTTAGCCTGGATGCTTCTTACACACACATTTAAATCAGAGATTAACACAAGCCATGCTGTAATTCAAGTTAAACAAACTGAAACCAAAATTATAATGAAACCAGCAGCAGTCAGAATTCCACCTTTAAAAGTTTCATCTGCCCCTAAAAACAGATCAGTAAGGGGGGAAAATAATAAGTGGATTTGGGTTTGCAGTTTAAGGGAAAACTCTACATTTCTGTTATTAATTGGGTGCTTTCATTGGTATCAGTGAAAATAGTTTCAAGATATGTCTAACAAGCCCCATTGAGCTAAATGTTTAACTGTTGACTTTTTTTTCACAGATTAATGCTAGCCATGCTAACAGGTCAGTGCAAGCTAATCCCCCTTCATGACAAGTGACTGATGAAGAAAAATGGCCAATTAAAACGCAGAATGTCAAGGTACCACAAACGGGTTTAGT